>PVJS01013061.1:0-42720 GCA_004027185.1 Glis glis
GTTTCAAAATAAAGTATAAAAAAATAGGGCCGGGGGTGTAGCGCGGAGGTAGAACGCCCCTGGGTTCAATCCCCGGTACCGAAAAAAAAAAATGGAGCAGGGCGTGGTGGCACATGCTTGTAATCCCAGTACTTGGAAGGCTGAGACCAGAGGATCGCAGGTTCGAGACCAGCCTCAGCAATTTAGCGAGACACTTAGCAACCTAGGGAGAACCTGTTTCAAAATAAAATAGGGCTGGGGGTGTAGCTCAGAGACAGAATGCCCCTGGGTTAAATCCCTAGTACAAAAAATATTAGAAGCAAATATTATACAATGTTAATGTTTTATAAAACCATGTAGTATACATTTGAGTATTATGTTCTTCTCTATATTTCTGAGTGTTTTAATTAATCTATAAGAAAACAATTCTCAAAATAAAGCAAAAGAAATGCACACACAAAAACAATGAAACCCCACATGGAAACATATTTTTAATATGTTTGTCATCACTTCTTTACTGGAGTATTATGTAACAGTGATAAATAAGAATCTGGTTTATTCTGCTTTAATGAAAGAAATTATATTTTTGCTCATTAACCAATTCAAATATTGAATTACATCAACTTTTTAATGTCTAAGCAGCACATTAAAAAAGCAAAAGCAAACCTCACAGTCGAAATACAGAATGTACTCCTAACTCATTTGAGAGCCCTCATTTCACACTGACTATTGAAAAATATAATGATGTTAAAAGGTGTATAAATTTGGTGAATTAAGGCAGGTACAATCTACAGAACCATATATTAGATATTAGGCCATTAAAAAACATTGAGAGAGCCAGGCATGGTGGCCACACCTATAATCCCAGTACTTGTGAAGCTCAGACAGGAAGATCGCAGGTTTAGGGACAGCTTCAGGAAAGTAGTGAGATTCTCAGCAACTTAGTGAGATCCTGTTTTGAAATAAAAAATAAAAAGGGCTGATGTGTAGCGTGGAGGCAGATTGCCCCCGGGTTCAATCCCCAGGACCACAAACAAAACAGAACATCGAGATTGAAAGGTTGTTTTGCTGATGGTGGTTGTCATTTCTATTTTTTTCATTTTAATATTTAGCTGATATCCATAGTAAGGAAACATACAGAATGCATTATATTCTATTTTACAAAAACATTAGCAGTTCACTTTTCTACTTTAGACAGTATACAAAAGAAAATGAATGGTTATTTAGTGGCATAGCCTCTCTGGTAATTCTTCTAATTTGGAAAATAGTTAAAGGTGAGCAATCAGATAAGATAATATTCTATTCTATAAATAGATATTTCTATCAATCTCTACAATTAGCTAGATATGGATGAGAGGTATTTTCAGTAGTTAAGAAGATTGGTCTATACTCTATTAGTGTTATGAGGATAAAATTGGAATTAATGCTTTTCTGAATCCATAACCATTTGCACTCCGCATTAATAATGCCTTCAATTGACTGAAACCAGCCAAAAATTCTGCAATTAGGCATCATTAGTTGAATTCACTCAATCTGGATCTTGTAAGATTCTCTACCAATATTAGATTTCAGTGACTTTACTATTATATTTTGATGTTTAATGTTCAATTCTTAAATTAGCTTGCCAGTTGAAATGCAGCGAACTTGGTAGTTGGCTAATTATATATTTTGTTACAATTTCCAAATATATATATTGGGGTCACAATGGCCAGAAGTAACAGAAAAACATAGTCTGGGTTATTCTGTATGTATGGACATGTAAAATATCCCCAAATGCATGTTTAATTCAGACCAGCTCCTGAATGAACAATGGTTGTAGTGGTTCCAGACATTTTATCTAGACACATCACATCCAGAAGGAGACAAGGGAGCAACTCTTTCATTGTCTCTTGGAAGAGAATTTGCATTTCCCTGTAGACTTTCCATCAGACCTCTCCCCATGTATCATTGCTCGGAAATTAGTAATGTGTTCAATTTTTAAAAGATCTGCTGAAAGAGAAACAAAATTACCACACTTCTCTCAGATTTATAAGTTTTCAGCTGGGCCTAGGGTCACTTTACCTGAGGGATATTTACTTGGACAAATTGTGGTTCTGTTTGTAAAGAAGTGGGTGAATTGATGGATTAGTGTTGGGTCTGTAACCTACAACTTTCTATATAAAGAGAGCTATAGAAATTGCAAGCCCAAAGCAACATTAATAGCACCCCAAAACATAAAAATGCATGCATCTACATATACCTATGGACACACAAACATGCAAACTCATGCATATTCACACAAAACTGCTTAAATTAACCCAAATTAAAGTTAAATTAACTTGAATTAAAACAAAATAGCATTATGATTTTGTTTAAAAATTGATTGTTAATAATTTGAGATATATTATAATTATATATCACTGATATAATTATATCAGTTAGCGTTCTCCAAAAAGATAGGACAAATAAGACACACACACACACACACACAAACACACACACAAATACACACACAGGAAAGATTTATTTCAAACAACTGTCTTACATAATTTTGAGGGCTGTTAAGTTAGAAATTTTCAGGGCAGGCCAACAAACTGGATCCTTTCAGGCAGAAGATGATGCTACAATTTTAAGGCAGAAATTATTCCTTAAGAAAACCTCACTTTTGTTGTTAAGACCTGTGAACTGATTGAATGAGGCCCACCCACATTGCCAAGGATGATCATTAATTACCATTCAGTGATTGCAGATGTTGAAAACAAAACAGCTCCAAAGCAATACCTAAGTTAGTGTTTGAATAACAGGAAGTATGAGCCAGACAGGTTGACACATACAACTGACTATCACAAATATGTTTTAAGAATGGTGTTCATTTTCTTTTAATTGATAACAGAATGATAATTAGGTCATATATGAGTAAATGCCACTACATTCATAAAATCACTTTCATAAGATACATCTAAGTTTTATTGAGAAATGTATGGAAAAGTTGACTATATTTTAAAACTATTTTAGTTATAAAATGTTTCATAAACACAGAAGATAATATACTAGATACCTGTAATGCCAATATTTTGTTGCAATTCATTTTTAATTTAATTTATTAAACACATGAAATATAAATAAAGCCTACCCTATTCATTCTACTTCACATTCTCTTATCCAGATGCAGCTTTAATATTTAGGTTGATATATTTTATTCATTTGCTGATATTACATATCATGCACATAACATATTCAAATAATCACATATAGAAACTATAAATATATATATATATATATATATATATTGTGTGTGTGTGCATTTTTGTATGTGTGTTTATAGTACTGGGGATTGAACCAAGGGGCATTATACCTCTAAGGTACACTCCCAAACCCCCCTTTTTTATTTTGAAACAGGGTCAGGTTCTTGCTGAGTTACTGCAAGTTGGTCTTGAACCCACAATCCTCCTGTCTCAGCCTCCCAAGTACTGGGATTACAGGCATGAGCCACTATACCCAGCTAGCTTGTATTTTAATTTAACATGTTATCATAGTATAAACATTTTCTTGTAATAGTTAAAAGTCAGTTTTTTTCCAGATGTATTAATTTTGATGCTTTTACATTTGATTTATTCATTTTAATAGCTAAACATTGTTATGATGTGTGACTCTGGAAAACTTCATTTCTCTAATCCCCTTTTTATAAAGCTACCAATTTCTCAATTACCAATAAGAATTTCAGGGAGCCTTTTGAACATGTTGAGATTCTTTAGTTCTCATTAATGAATCAACTGCATAACCTGGGAAACATAAATTTAAACAAAAATGAATCATGTTCCATAGATAAAGTGCTAAGTATTCATATAATTATTAATTGTGAAGGTTTTCTATTTGCTCATACTAATTTCCAACTTTAAATTAGATTGTTCCTGTATGGGGGAGTTATATTTTAAACACGAGTATTTGGTTGGTTACTTCATTGTGTTTAAAAAATTCTAAGCTTTTACTTTTTACATTCCCGTTATTAATTCATCAGAACTCTGTCATAGGATATTGTGTAAAACAGGGACTACTTGCTTATATGTGTAGCCAAAGATACCAATGACATTTACTAACTAGACTAGACAGACTATCCATTCCTCACAAAGCCAGAGCTACCTTTGTCATATATCAAGTTGTGATGTGATTTGGTCCCCTTCTGAGCTCTCAGTTAAATTCAGTTTTTGAATCTCTCTACAAATATCATTTGATTGCAGTTACTAAATCTTTATAGTATGTCTCAATATCTGGCAGGCCATGTGAATCCTTTTCTCCCCACACAAACAAAAATTTCTTCTTTAGAATTGTTGGTCTGTATTTGACATTTTATTCATCCATATGAATTCCTGGATCAGATCTCTAATTCTGGAAATAGTCCTACTGGGAAAATGACTTTAATTGCAAACTTCACAGGTTAATTCGGGGGAGAAGTGGCATCATTAATTTATTTAGGCTTCCCACACATGACTATAATGTACCTCTATTTATAGTATATGTACTAAAATAAATTTTATAATTTTATCCATGAAGTTCTACCACATTTTTTGCCCAATACCTTTGTTCGATCCTTTGAAAAAAAGTGTAACGCTATGTCTCTATAATGTCCCTGTCTATTCTCAGAAACATGGTCAAGTTAGGGGGACAATGAAAGCAGGCCCTTACCAGAGTATCCAGAGAGAGACCATCACAAAGGATGCCAAATCTTTCTTTCTCATGTAATAGCAAATAGGGCCGGTTCCTGTTGTCTGTGGGAACTGCTTTATTGCATCCATATTAGGATGACAGCTCCCTGGGATGCTGGTCATACAAGGAGCAAAGCAAGCTGATGATGTTGCTGCTTCTATAGCTAACTTACACCCCTCTCCCTGCTGTCACTGGTGTGGGTCAGAGCACTGTGGAGAGAAGTGCTCATTCAGCTGTGTGCCCCTGGACAAAGCACTGAGATACATGGAGACACTATTTTCTGGTGGTGAAGCACAGGAGGCATCTTGTGAAATGGTCTGTCCACACCATTGCCACTGGGCCTGCTGGCAAGGCACCTGCCCAGCCTGTTGCCACTGAATCTGCCCTGCAGGAATTCTTCAATAATCCATGTCTTTCATATTTCCAGGTGTCTTCATTGGTGTCTTCACAGCCTATCCCATTGTCTTAGCACGAGTGGGCCAGGCCACCCTAAAAATATTGTAAATGGGGTTCTCAACTACTACGCGTTGACTCTTTTTCATAGATATGATTTTACTATAAAGTCTAAGATCAAGGTGCTAACTGATTCAGTTTATGGTCAAGGCTTTCTTCCAGAAAGCTACTTTCTATGTTTTTTCTTCGGCGCGTGCATGGAGAGAGAGAGGGAGGGAAAGAGAGAGAGAGACAGACAGAGAAACAGAGACCGACAGAGAGATATTCTTGCTTACAAAGCTAGTAATCCCATAATGGGGTCCTACTCTCATGAATAAATCTATGCTTACCTCCAAAGGCTCATCTCCAAATAGTATCATATGGATGACTAGGAATTTAACATGTGAATTTTGAGGGGACACAACATTCGGTCCATAACATTCTATCCTTCTCCCCCCCAAATTCACATTTTTCTTTTGGGCAAAATAAATTAATACCTTCCAAACAACCCCTCAAATCTTAACTCCTTAAAGTATCAACTCTGAATTCTAAAATCCAAAGTTTTATTGTCTTAATAAATATCATTGAAATCAGATATACAAAGGATATCAGGTACTATGCATCCTGAGGCAAAATTCCTCTCAGCTATGAAAATGTAAAACCAGGGAAATTATTTGTTTCCAAAATAAAATGGAAGCACAGTCATAGGGTATCTTTTCCATTTCAAAAGAGAGAAATAGGATAGAAAAAAAATGACAGTCCCAAGCAAGTCCAAAAATCTAGCAAGGTGATTTCCCTCATATCTGAAAGCTCTGAAGGAATCCTCCTTGGTTGGATGATCTGACATCTGGACTCCCTGGAGCTGGAGTCTGATCCATTGGTGGTGTGCAGGTGGGCTCTGCCCCTATGGCTCTGGGCAGCCCCACCCTCAAGGCTTTCTGCAGAGGCCATCTGGCCTTCTTATGGTGAGGCAATGCCTTAGTCTATTTGGCCTCTTGGGCTACTGTAACACATTACCAAAAACTGGGTGTCTGGCAGACAACAGGCAATGATTTCTCAGAATTAAGCTTTGAAGTCTAAGATCAAGGCTCCAGGTCATTTCATGTCCAGGGAAAGTTCAATTTCTGCCTTCTCAAGTGACCTCTTACAGTGGCGTGGGCTACCTAGCTCCTTGAGGTTTATTTTATAAGGGCAGAGTCCCTGTGATCTCCAGTACTTGGGAGGCTGACACAGGAGGATTGCAGGTTCAAGGTCAGTCTCAGAAACTTAGTGAGGTCCTCCCAACTTAGTGAGACCCTATTTCAAAATAAAAAATGACTTCACAGAAGAAGAAATACAAATGGCCCATAAATGTATGAAAAAATGTTCAACATCATTAGCAGTCAGAGAGATGCAAATCAAAACTACCCTGAGATATCACCTAACCCCAATAAGAATGGCAAACATTAAAAACACAAACAACAACAAATGCTGGCAAGGATGTGGAAAAGCAGGAACTCTAATACACTTCTGGTGGGATTGCAAATTAGTGCAACCACTTTGGAAAACAGTGTGGAGGATCCTCAGAAGAATGGGAATGAACCTACCGCATGACCCAGCAATACCACTTCTAGACATCTATCCAAAAGATTAGAAACCAAACTACCAGACTAATGCATGTGTGTCTATGTTTATAGCTGCACAATTCACTATTTCCGAACTTTGGAACCAGTCAAGGTGTCCATCAACAGATGAATGGGTTACAAAACTATGGGATACGTACACAATGAAATTTTATGCAGCCATAAAGAAGAACAAAATTACATCATTTGTAGGGAAATGGAAAGAATTAGAGAACATTATGCTAAGTGAGATTAGTAAGGCACAAAGAGTGAAAAGTCGGATGTTTGCCTTAATATGTGGAAGCTAGAGAGAAGGAGATTTAGAAGGGACTCCAGACAAAGAAGATGAAAACTTCAGATGAACAAAGAAGATGACCTAAGGGGGGTGAAGGGAAACACACTAAAGCGCATGAGGTGTATATCCAAACTTATAAAACTCCAATCACTGTGCAAAGCACTAAAGGGAGGGAACGGGGAGGGAATGGGGTGGGATTTGAGGGAGGGCTAAATGGGCAATGTGTGCATGTATGATTCTTCTAACCTGACACCTATCAAATGTATAATTACAATGCACCAGTAAATGGATATAAATAAAAAAATGAAATAGGGATGGGGGTGTAGCTCAGAGGTATTATACCCCTGGGTTTAATACCCAGTAATACGCGTAAACACACACACACACACACACACACACACACACAAAAATAAATAAGGGCAGAGACTTCATGGCTTGATGACCTCCTAAAAGCCCCACCTCCTAATACTATATCATCTGTGGCTAGGATTTCAAATTATGAATTTTGGAGGGACAGACATTTGGACCACAGGAGGATCTGATGAACTCTACTCACCTTTGGAGTCATTTTCCTTTTCTTGAAGACAATTACACTTTAGCAGCCAAAAATCTCTATCATCCTATCCCGATAAATCCAAGGAGTCTGACAGCCTTTCCTCATTTCACCCAATCTCCATCCTCATCTGTTCAAATAGGTAATGCTTCTCCTTGTATAACTGCATAATCTCTTCACTGAGTGGTAATCTAACCACACCCCTAACGCTGTCTTCAGAGTATGCTTCTCATTTCTTTTTTTTGCAATATAGACAAGGTAGGGATTGGCCAAAGATCCAAGTTTTGATTCAGCTTTGCTTAAGAATTCCTTCTTCAATTCATCTCTCCTTCTTACATCTCATTATAAGCATTCGGAAGGAATCAAGCCACTCCATCAACACTTTGCTCAGATACAGCCTCAACTAAATAGTCAGTTTTCCTGCTCATAAATTTTACTATTGCCAATATTAGAACACAGTTTAGAAAACAATGTATATTACAGGGTCAGACTAAAAATCTCTTTTGGAGGAACTCTTTTTATTATTTACAAATGATTTATCTTTTTGTGGTACTGAGATTGAACCCAAGAGTATTAAACATCTGAGTTTCTCCCCAGCCCTTTTTTATTTTTTATTTGGAACAGGGGCTCAGTTACCTCAGGCTGGCCTCAAACCTGATTTTTCTCTCAGACTCCCAAGTACTGGGATTACAGGTGTGTGATACTGCACCTGGCTTGATTTATTAATACTTTTACTAAATACTGTGTGACCATTTTTATAGTGCTACAATAAAATGAAAATGCAGAAAAGTAATCACTTTTATAACTTAGCCTCAAGAAATATAGCCGGGCGAGGTGGCGCACGCTTGTAATCCCAGTACTTTGGGAGGCGGAGACCGGAGGATCCGGGTTCACAGCCAGCCTCAGCTCTCTCTCTCTCTCTCTCTCTCTCTCTCTCTCTACTTAGTGAGGCCATCCACAACTTCATGAGACCCGATTTCGAAATAAAGTATAAAAAAATAGGGCCGGGGGTGTAGCTTGGAGGTAGAAAGCCCCTGCGTTCAATCCCCGGTACCGCAAAAGAAAAAAAAAAGAAATATAGTATTTGGTATTAATATTTACACTTTTTTAGCTTGATAATTTTCCCCATCTCTGTAATTTCAGTATTTATGTGGCACTATATTCTGGTCACATTTTAAAATTTCATATTGTAATATTGTTTTTAAAATTTGCCAACCTTGAGTATTTTTGGAGATAGTTATTATGTTTATGCAGATTATTTCTGATGCACATGTACTCTGTTCTTTTTATCTATGTGTTTTGCTTCCATTTTATTTTCCCTATTTATTGTATTTTTTGTACCAATTATTTTCTCTTTTTTCTATAATTTAGTCCTTTATTTAAGAGTAGCCCTAGGTTTATAATATGCACACTCACAGCTTGGAAAATTCTAAAATTGATCAGTACTTCTATTCTGGTTCCAGATTTAGTTTTTAAACCATTTAAAATTACCTTGTAGCATTCTATCCTTCTGTTTCAGTGAGCAGTCTCACTGCTGTAATCCAAAACACCTGATCACCACATATTAGAGGTAAGAAGATGTATTTGATCACAATTTTGAAGTTTCCAGGGATTCAGTCCATGTTGGGCCAGGTAAAGTCTGCAGAGCTCAGAGCACAGTGTGGGGAGCAGAGAGAGAGAGTGCTCAAGGGATCTGCTCTCACATCATGGATGCCAGAAGCAGGAAAGAGTGAGTAAGGGGAGGAGGAACCACAAATAATCCTTAAGGCCACATCCACAGGGATCTCACCTCAGCAACCAGGCCCTGACTCCAACATGGCTACACTGTCTCTATGAGGCCTAGGGGGACATTCTACATTGGGTGTGGTGGCACACACCTGTAATCCCAATACTTGGGATGCCGAGACAGGAGGGTCACAAGTTCAAGGACAGCTTCAACAATGTAGGAGACTCAGTAACCTATGGAGATCCTGTTTCAAAAACCAAAAATAAATAGGGCTGGGGGTATAGCTCAGAGGTAGAATGCCCTTGGGGGTTCAATCCCCAATACCACAAAATAAAAATAAATAAATAAATAAATCCAAACAATAACACCTTCCAAATTCAATTTTTGGCTTTTTTTTTTTTTTTCAGTACCAGGGATTGAACCCAGGGGTGTTTTGCCTCCGAGCTATACCCTTGGTCCTATTTTTTATACTTTATTTTGAAACTGGGTCTCACAAAGTTGCAGAGGGCCTCACTAAGTAGCTGAGGCTGGCCACGAACCCGGATCCTACGGTCTCCGCCTCCCAAAGTACTGGGATTACAAACATGCACCGCCATGCCCAGCACAATTTTTTGCTTTTTGAAGTCTGATTTTTTTGTGTTTTTTTTCCCTTAGGGTTCTATGGAGATACAACAGTCTATATACGTGCAGGTACAAATTAACCCATCTAAATTAAACTGTATAAACCATTATGATATTATTGTACAAAGTCCAAAAATAATGTAGGTTTTAATCTCTCATTCATAGCACAATTATTTTATCAAGGACTAAGTTTTATTTATTTATTTATTATGACAGCACTCTACTGATAATATGAAACAATTATTTGTGTTAAAGATATCTTTATTGCACCTTTATTAATGAATGATAGATTCCAAATTGACAGATGTTTGTTTTCTCTGAGCACAAATAAATAATATATATTTTTGTTTGTGGTACTGGGAGAACACCTAGGAGCATTCTGTCTCCAAGCTACATCCCCAGCCCTTTTCAATTTTATTTTGAAATAGGGTCTTACTAGGTTGTTGAGAGTCTTACTAAGTTGCTGAGGCTAGTCTCAAAATTGTGATCCTCCTGTCTCAGCCTCCCAAGTACTAGAAGTACAGGCATGTGCCACCACACCTGCCAATATTTCACTCTTGTCTGGTCTCTGGTGTTCCAATAAAGAAATATGCTATCAATTTTTTTTTTGTTATTTGTAGATATTCTATGGTTCCTTTTCCCTATTTCTCTCGTTACCCTTAAAATTGATTTTTTGTTTTATTTTGTTTTTCATGTCTTTAATTCCATTTCAGTTTTTAGATTTGAATTCATCATTATCCTATTATGCACTATTCTTCTGCAATCTTAAAACTAATATTTTTCTTCATCTCTGTAAAGCTTTGAACAGCTATCATTTTGTATATTTCTAAATTCTTAGATATATACATGTAAGGGTGAGTATTGTTATTTTTAACCAGCTGTAATCAATAGACAGTGCCACTTATGGTTTTAATATATAAAGTCTGTTTCTCTATTCTACAATAGTAAAACATCCCTAATTATTTCATGGTGCTGTTATTTCTAATTAAAAATATTTGTCTGTAGGCACAATCTTCCAGTAGAAAGTTGGCATGAGATACAACTCTAGCTAAAGTGAAATAAAATGGATATTGTTGACGAAAGAAACAAAGAAGCTTATTTAAAGGAATAGAGACATGATTATCACTGCTGTATTATACACTTAAAAATTTGCTAAGTGGCCGGGCGTGGTGGCGCACACTTGTAATCCCAGTACTTTGGGAGGCGGAGACTGGAGGATCCGGGTTCGCGGCCAGCCTCAGCTCTCTCTCTCTCTACTTAGTGAGGCCCTCCGCAACTTCGTGAGACCTGGTTTCAAAATAAAGGATAAAAAATAGGGCCGGGGGCGTAGCGCGGAGGTAGAACGCCCCTGGGTTCAATCCCTGGTACCGCAAAAAAAAAAAAAAAATTTGCTAAGTGAGTAGACTCCAGTTTATGTGTTTTTTTTAACCACAATACAGAAAGGCTTAGAAAAGAGGAACTTTATTTTCCTCTCAACAACCATCTACTTCTTTCTTCTAAGAAAAAGTTGTAAGGATAGGAAGTGAAAGACAAGTTACACAGCAAAAGAGAAGGAATATGCAACAAGAAAGAACCTACATTCTTGATTAGTTACCATAACAACATCTACTTGTCTTTTTTTCAACCTCTGGATTTCTTGTTTAGTAAAAAATAATTAAATAAGTACACAAATCCCTTATTTTGTTAAGCCAAAAAAATTTCATCTATATATGTGTGTGAGTACATGTACAAGTGTGTGCAAGTTTATAAGAGCCAAATTCAATCCAAATTAATTCGTAAAAAGGCATCTGGTTAAGAAAGCATACATTGGTTTAGGTGCTGCTTTTAATCAAAATAAATCATGTAGGTTTGAGTAAGGAGCTACTATTGTAATACAATTATGAAAATAGTTTTCCATTATTCCTTAGATAGGAGATTATAGAAAAAAATTATAACTTATTTTCGAAGTATAAAAGATGAACATACTTTGCTTTCATCTTCCTTTTCCCATGTCCACAACCAATCATTGGCAATGTAACTGTAGCTTTTTATCCCTATTCCTCAATGAAAGTCAATAATAATCTTTTTAATACATATATCGTATTTATAAGTATAGACTAACTGTCCAAAAAAAATTGAGTTTTACTTTTCTCCAAGTATTTAATACTTAACTATGTACATTGTACTCAACCAATCATGGTTTGGATAATCTGGTAAGGGTGTCAGTCCTATTTGATTACTCTGCATCCATAATGAGATTAGTTTGTACATTGTAAGTTTTTATAGTAACTTTCTGATGTAAGCTTAGAGGAATTTTAAATTTATCTGTTCATATGATTCAAATCCATACAATTTTCTTCCTTGAGTATCTATGCAAGAAATTTCCTGTAGTAAGTTCCAAGCTTCTGTCCTAAAACTGAAGCCTAAATCCTGAGGGATTCATTAGTTTGAGGTTGAAAATAGAGATTAAAGGGCCTAAGTATAATGTGAATAGTTTCCAAAACCCTGAACCATTCAGTGAACCTATAAACTTAACTTTTTGCTCTTTCTTCATAACCAGGGCTGTTCTAAGACCATTTTCTTTGTGGTTTCATTTGGGCTCAGTGTCTAACTCTAATGCCAGTTGGTAAGAAGGAAGAAATGAACTAAACCCTAGAGAAGTTTCCAAACCCACAGAGCTGAGCAAAGGGTAGGGATTTTATTTTGAGTTTCAGGTTTCCTAGGGTTTCAAATGAAAGGAAACCAAAAGCATAATGCAGTGGACATGCCATTTGTGAACAAAGACCAATATAAAGTTTGCCTTTAAGTGATTCGGCGTGGTTGCAGTTACCTTCATCTTTTCGGTAGGAGTCTGATTTTCTTCCCTTTCATGTGTTCTCCACAGGAGTTAAAGAGAATGATTAGCCACTCTGAAGATGTAGCTTTTAAAACAAAGATTCATTTACCCGTCATGTTCATTGACCAAAGTTACCTTAAACATTGTCATTAGTTTTCTGCACTTGTAATCTTTTTCCTTCCATATTTCTTCACTCTAAAATTTAAATAGCTAGTAATTTAATAAAGTCTTATCAATTTATTTTTTAAACATTCAAACATTGTTTTAAAATAGAGTAGGAAAGGGTCTCTCTCCCCTTTGGAGTGGCCCATAGTCTCCCTTGAATTGTGTATTTCTTATTTTCCTAAGTAAATCTCTTTTTCTCTGAAAAGATTAGAGTTGGGAAGTATTATAAACTGAAATATAAATATAGTATTTACTAAGTTCAAATAAAGAAGCAGACAAAATTTATGTGGTTTTGACACAAAAATTTCACACTTGTTTATTTTACAGAAAATACTGTTATAGATTCCTTTGTCTCCATCTTTTGGGTGGTATTTGTGACCCTTATCTTAAGTAAAATCCAAGGAGATAACAAAAAATTCTGAAAATATATGCATACATCTGTATATATATTGGAATAAGTCAAATCACCAAGTTATTAAAAAATACCTCAAATCATTTCAGCGTCTATACAAATCCAAGAGAAGAGAATGTAATGCAATAATCTGCTTCTCTAACAGCTGATTCTTCTGTCACTTTTAAGCTTCATATTTTGTTATTGTATTCTATAATTCTTGTCTCCTCTGTAAAATCAGCACCACTTATAACTGAGACGCTGACATAATACTCACAAATTTGTCTTAGATAAGTTATTTTTTGGATTAGCCTGGCATATAGTAATTACTGAGTAAGAATTTTTTGAAGACAAAGTTGCTGCCAAAATCACATTCAACAGAGGCCTTACATTGATAGATTGACTTCATCTATCTACCTGTAGATATCTAGGGTTCTAGAGATAGATAGATATGAATATTATATAAAGTATTCCTTTTTGGTCTGAAATTCCTAGTCCACAAATCTTTTTCTAGGCTTTTATAGTTACCAAATCACTTTTTTCCATTAGAACTTTGTGATTTTTATCATTTGTTGTCACCATTGATTCACTTATTTAAGAAATAGTAGTTATTAATATCAAAGTGGGAGCTTTGTTTGTTGCCCTGGTTTTCAGAGAGACAGTATTTTTTTCAGAAAAGGTTATAATTATACAATACCTCACTTTGTTTTTCCTTCTATCTGTTAGCAGAAAATTTCACTTGTCTTTGAGGCCTGTCAAATCAAAAACATGAACACTGTTTGCTTTTAATTTTGTTTTTTTTAATTTAAAGGTCATCCTAGCTATTCAAGCCATGTCCTGTAGTATATTCCCCAGTACAGAGGAAGAAGCTGAAGATAATATCAAATGACATTTTTAAACTTTGCAAAATACACAGATATTTTATACAAAATGCACAAATTCCAAGTGCTAACAATGAAATACTGAAATAAAAAATATATTTCAATGAAACTCCAATTTATTTTACCCTTTAATTTTTTACTAAAATCTACTTTCTTGCATAGTTTCCAAGAAGACTGAATTGAGTCTAATTTCTAAATTAGCACATTTGTTAATTAAATCCTGTTTGTATTTTAAATAATTAAGCTTTTATATTATTTCACACTTAAATACTTGTACTACCCGGAAACCCATCAAGATGTATGATTGCAATGCATCAAAAAAATAAAAAAATAAAAACAAAGGTCAAATAAAACTAATTACATAAATATGTTGAAGTCATTTCTACGTCTATTTTTAAATAGTGTGAATGTCAAGCAAGCCTTGTAAATTCACATGCATTATTATATAACAGACGCTATAAAGTATACAAAAGGTACCATGATTATTTTACTGAAGGGAAATCTATAATTGAAAATATATGTATACAAGACTTCCACGATTAAATAATACTACTTTCCAATTTCAAATTAGCTGAGGGATAAAGATAGGTTATCAAATACACTAGCATTTTCAGAGAAATTTATTTTTTGTTCAATTCCAGGGCAATACTTTAAAGCACAGTCACTGCAAGTTTTGGTATAGATATACATGACTGATTTTAGAAAGGCTAGGTGAAAGAGATATTACCTGGAAAAATAAGCCTGATTGCCCTAGCAACCAATCCCTAAATTCTTGTCTTTTTTTTTACCATTATTACATTACTTGTCTCTGACTCTCTAAAATTACTTTCCATTGAAGCGTGTCACCTGACCTGTTGACACTCTTGAAAACTAATGAGCTGGTCCTAGCCATTAAAAAAAAATGTAGCCTTTATTATTCTCATAATTTTAATCTCATAAAAATGATGCAATAAAATACAAATAATTGTCTATACCTAGATGCTCTCAATTTTGATGTGTATGTATATATTTCATGTATGTATATATGTATGTGTGTATGTGTAAACGTATATATATATATATATATATATATATATATATATTACACATATGTGTTTATATATTGGAATTTTTGTCCTATTCCGGGCCACTACTTCAAAGGACATTTGATATTTATTTTGTATTTAAATTTTATACTTTATACTCTTATATTTGACATTTGAGTATTTTTTAATAGTCATTGAACAATAACTTTCACTACCTGTATTTGCATTTTTTTCTTTTTTTTTTTTTTTGCGGTACCGGGGATTGAACCCAGGGGCATTCTACCTCCGTGCTACACCCCCAGCCCTATTTTTTTATACTTTATTTTGAAACCAGGTCTCACGAAGTTGCGGAGGGCCTCACTAGGTAGGGAGAGAGAGAGAGAGAGAGAGAGAGAGAGAGAGAGCTGAGGCTGGCCGTGAACCCGGATCCTCCGGTCTCTGCCCCTCAAAGTACTGGGATTACAAGCGTGTGCCACCATGCCCGGCTCCTGTATTTGCATTTTTTAAGACCCAAGGATGTTATCTTACATAACTGAAGTGCCATTTTAGAAATCAGATAATTAAATAAAGAAAATACAATCCACTAATTGGCATCCATAATTTAGAGTTCATCAATTTCCCAATTATTTGTTTATAGTGAAATAAAATCTTAGGTGATTCACTGCATCTAAGTGTCATGTTTTTTACATTCATTGAATCTGAAACAGACCTGCAGTCCTTGAGTCTCATTAGATTGATATTTTTAAGATTGCAAAACAGTTATCTTGTAACACGTCTCTCAGTTTGGGCTTGGCTGTTTTCTCAGGATTGGGTTATGCAGTTTTGGCTGGGATAGCATGAGAATGGTATCGAGTGTTGTGGTCTTCTCAGAACATAGTATAAAGTTTTACATGAAAGCAATTTTTTTCTATTATTGGCAGATATTAATTCAGACACCATACTTAGGGTAATTTTCTGCAAAGTTTCTAAACTATATGCTTACTATTTTTATCTTTATAATTAATAAGCATAATGTTTCAAAAAATATTGGAACCATATAAGTAACTCCTACCTTTTAAATTTTCATCTGCTTTTTCTGATAATCCCTGCTTGATTCGATCATGATAATTTTTGCCATAATAAAGTCATAATTCTTTCTACATTTACTACTTGACCACCTACTAAGGAAGAGCACTCTTATTTTTCCTATTTTCCCATTTATTTGATTGTTGGTTTATTTATTAATCATTAGCTAATCCCTGTAGACTACTAAGTAATAAAGATAGTGCTTTATATACTTTGCTTTTTACATAAAAATAATTAGGAAATCACTTCAAGTCTGTTCATGGGACTCTTTGTTATTTGTTTTGAAAAATATTTAAACTCTCCATGTGAAGATGCCTCATAGTTTATCCAAGTATTCTACTATCTATGGACATATTAATTATTCCCAATACTTTTTAATTACAAATAATGTTGCATTTAATTACATAATATCTTATTGCTTTATTTTCTTATGCTGTTATAGGTATATTTGCAAGACATATTCCCAGAAGTGATAAGCAAATGTGTTTGCAATTGTGTTAGCTAGTAGAAAAACCCCTTTAATAAAGGAGCCTCACCAACAGACTGTATTGTTATCCTAATTTTGCCAATCCAAAAGAGAAAAATGCTATCTTAGTTCAATTTGCAATTCTGTTCTTAGTAAGGTTGACTTTTTTCATAAAAATGCATGATCTATAACTATATTCATAAAAGGCTGAATCTCAGCCAGGTGTGGTTCATGTCTATAATTCCAGTTCTTGGGAGGCTAAGACATGAGGATCACAGGTTTGAGAACAGTGTGTGGTAATTTAGGGAGACCCTGTTTCAAAATAAAACATAAAATAGGACTGGGAGTATAGCTCAGAAGTAGAATACCCCTGAGTTCCATCCCTAGTACCACATACAAAAAACATTGAATCTCAAAAACATATTTTGAATTTAAGAAATCAGGTATAAAATAGAATATTCTATATTATCCCATTTCAATCTGGGTGCTTGTTGTATAAACATGTTTACATTTTGGAAATCTCTTGAGCTGTACAAGGATGACCTTCTTTTAGAATTATATAAAGAAGGTTGGGATGTAGTTCAGTGACAGAGTGTTTCACTAGCATGTGTGAGGCCTTGGGCCCTGAAAAAATAAACCAATAAAAGAATTATATAGCCGGGCGTGGTGGCGCACGCTTGTAATCCCAGTACTTGGGAGGCGGAGACCGGAGGATCCGGGTTCGCGGCCAGCCTCAGCTACTTAGTGAGGTCCTCTGCAACTTCGCGAGACCCGGTTTCAAAATAAAGGATAAAAAATAGGGCCGGGGATGTAGCTCAGAGGTAGAACGCCCCTGGGTTCAATCCCTGGTACCGCAAAATAAAAAAAAAAAGAATTATATATATATAAAGAAAAGTTAGAGCTAGGTGCAGTGGGGGCACACCTGTAAGTCCAGTGGGGCACACCTGTGAGGCTGAGACAAAAGGATCTCAGGTTCAAGGCCAACCTCAGCAACTTAGCTAGATCTTGTCAAATAAATTATAAGTCTTTTCTTATCAGTAGAATGTAGGTTGATTTATGATAGTTGACTAATATTTTAACTTGTTTCTGCTTCACAATATCATAAATGAGTATGGACTTTATAGTTTATATTTATGAAATTTTAAGACTAGGAAACATTTTGTGGGCTTGAGACATTTGAACTTCAAATTACTTCTTGAGATCAGAAAGCTGGGATTACACAATGCCATTGTCATCAACCACAAGAAACACCAATGACACTCTGACACCAAATCATTTATGAAGACAATTCAGAGAAATTACCAACATAAGGTAAATAGATTTTTGCTTTGTTGTTGTTCCTTGTGATTGATAATCCAGGTCCCTCACTTCTTTTATTTTAAAACCTTTCAACTACATTGGAAAATAATCAAAGTCAAAAGTGGACTCCCCTTTTCCACTTTTGCAGTAACATTTATTTAATCTATGCGTGTGTATATGACTTTACTTTTCTCAATCTTTCATGAAAATTGTTGTAGCTTCTAATTGCTGGGGGAATGTGGTATATTTGTGAGCCTAGGAATGTATGCATCTTCATACTCTTCAAAACAATACTCCTCAAATCTCTATTATCTGAGTACCATCTTCAGCACTTTTGCCATATGGAAGTACCAGTCCTACTACTTTTCAGCTACTAAACACCTAATATATCTTTTTAAATAAATCCACTTTCAACGTGCTTTAAGTATTATAAAAAGGAAGTTCTATGTAATCTTATGTAACAGTAATAGAAAATATCACTTACCATAAATAGGAGCTGAAATGAAATAAATGTGTTAAAAACACAACATTTTTAAACCTCTGAGCCAAAGGCTAGGTCTCCTTCTGATACAAAAGTAATTGGTTTAGCATAACCAAACATATGGCTTCAAAATGAGACTATTTCCTTAGGAAGGCTTGAAATTAAAATAAATCGATCACATTGAATTCCCTTTTATTTAGTATTGACTCTGAAAAAAACCTGAAGTTTTCTCTCCTCCCTTCACCTGGGGGTCCCATGCTTTCAGGGAGCTCTGCTTCAATCTGACCTTCAGGATCCATGTGCACTGAACTTTTCGCTTACCAGCCTGACTTGCAAATTGCTACCGCATTGTGACTGCCAATTGTTATTTGTTTCTGAATACCAGGTTCACTGCCGGTTGCAGATCCACTGCTTAGCTCTTTTTCTCAGCCTCGGTGAATCCTTGGCTTTTCTAGTCCTAGCTTCTCTTTCCTGCTTCTGTGCCCGGTAGCTGCTGCCCAAAGTCCTTAAGCTGAATTTTTGGCTATATATCGGACAGCTACTTTCTGGAAAATTCTCAGAAGGAACAAGGAATGAATTATAGGCTTCTCAAATGTATGCATAACACTGATTATAGGGCGATTTTGTTTTGACGGAGTCCTAAGCCTGGAATATTTGCAGGCTTTATTTTTGTTTCTATCTTCCTAATCCATTGTCCTCAGGAGCAAGGGGGATTTTGTACAAAGTGAAGATAAAAAAAAGACGGTCATGTATAATTCTTAGAATCGGCTATCATGTCATGCTTCACTGTGACTTTCTCTGTGGAGATGAGAACATGCGCCTTTGGTGTGTCGCCTGGAGTCCAGCGGTGCAGGGTCACCAGCAATGAACAGCGAATGTTCTGTTGTTGCCAACATGCCTGTCAGCATTACTGAGAGGAATTCAGTCATGGCAAATTATTACTTAAGGGGAAAAGAAGAAAACATAATTCTCATCCCCAGTCTCAAACAGCTAACAGTGAAGGGAGAGGAAGAAAATACTAGAAGATCAGGTGACACGGACAGTTATCACAATCTGAACAAAGCCAAACATGTCCAAAGCTCAGTCAATTTGAACACATAATACAGAGGGATATCAACATATCCAAGTCCTTTTATAACCCATTTTTTTTAATGGATGAATGATACATTTTAGAATGGAAATGCATGGGACATGACTTTTCCCTTATAAAATTTTCCAGCTCTGTGATTTATTAGTCCCTGTTCTCAAACTGTAATTGGAGACCTTTTCATAATGTATCCAAAAACTACATAAATGCAAAGCAGGGTAGAGTCTATTGAAGAAAAAATATTATCCTGTATGTAAAATATATGACAATTTAGAAAAGAAAAATCTCTCAAAAGTAGAGCACATAATTAAAATGAGGCACGGCCATGGCAGCAATTGCTTAAAGGTTTTAAGAGCCAACATGGAAGTAGGATTTCTTCTACCCAGATTCCTTGATACTCAGAGGCCGGAGTTTTTAGCAGACTCTGCCATGTATTAAGTCTAGGAATTGCTTTACTTTTAAAAGAAAAACCACTATGTTTTCAGAATAGTATAGTTATGGTTTTCCTTTTTCCTGTAATTCACTGAATTTAATTTATTAAATAGTTTATTTTAAGATAAGTTATTAAAATTGTATGAAAAATATGTCCAACTAACCAAAATAATGTTTTCCATGGTACTGGAGATTGGACTCAGAGACATTCTACCTCTGAGCTATACCCTCAGCCCTTATTTTTTGCTTTGAAACAGGGTCTCCCAAGGTTGCTGAGAGTCTTGCTACACTGCTGAAGCTGTCCTTCAACTGTGATCCTCCTGTCTCAGCCTCCCAAGTACTTGGATTTGGATTACAGGCATGTGTCACCAAAAATAAAATTTGAAAATCCCCAGACTATCCCACTACATAGAGAACATTTCCTCTAATCTTTCTATCATCTTCCTGTTTTTATTTATTTATTTATTTTTTTAGCTTGTGGTGCTGGGAATTGAACCCAGGGCTTCATGCATGCTAAGTAGGTGTTCTACCTCTGAATTATATCCCCAGCTCCCTGACATTTTAATAGCTTATATATGTATATTTGATCAGATAATTTTTAAAACAATACTGTTTTTGTCCCTAAAATTTCTCCATTCTCAAGAGATGGAATGTTCATGTTTCAGGACTTTTTTTTTTAGAACTTTTATTTACTGAAGTCCAAATCCACAGGGAAGAATAAGCTTGAACAAGAGAGAGACTTCACTTGATAAAAATGTCTGAAAATGGAAAATTTAGGTCTAAGTCATATAAGCCAACGAGACCTGGGCTAGTTCTCTTGGCAATATCCTGACATGGTATCAAAGTATTCTCTGGAGGCCTGACTGCTTCATGCACCAGGGAATCAGGCCATACACCTTAGTTCTGTAGACCAGGTTTCCACAGCAAAAATGAGACAAAATAACAGATGAGAAAGGACCATCCATTGAGGTGAAATCATAGCTAGCACTTAGATCATCGAGCATTGCCAAGGTCAGATACATGTCCCTAAAATCTAGTACAAACTCTGGAAACAAAAGTGCATAGGTAAACACTACGCTGAACTTTGCCCGAATTTCCATGAGATGAGGGTTTCGAGACAAAATTAAGCTGATTTATAAAGAAAGAAGCCAGGCATGTTGGCCCATGCCTGTAATCCCAGTACTTGGAATGCTGAGAGAGGAGGATTCCAGGTTTGAGGCCAGCCTCAGCAATTTAGAGAGACCCTCAACAACTAAGCAAGACCCCGATTCAGAACAAAATAATAAAAAGGGCTTGGGGTATGTAGCTCAGGAGTGGAATATCCCAGGGCTCAATCCCCAGTACCAAAAAAAGAAAGAAAGAAGAGAGACAGCAAAGAAATGCTGTCAGTAGGTCAATATTGCTTGAATACTGTTTGTTTAATGGAAATTTTATGCTAAGTAATGTGTTTATTTATTTAGTCAGTTACTATTAATCATTCATCATGCACAAAACATTTTGCTTAGCATGAGACAAGCAAAATAATGGACAATTCCACTACTCTGAAGATAAATAAATAAATAAAGATAATTTTAGCAGCCAAATTTTAATTTGTTTTCTATTTATATAATAATATATTTAATCAATGTTATAATGGTTTAAAATTTAGGCAATTTCTAACTTTCCCCTAGAAAAAAATTCTCAATTTAATGTATATCATACAAATATTTTTTTAGAATAAAGTATTTTTAATGTTTTATGGTATAGTCAATAAACTATTTTCCCAGCAAAATTTATTATCAGGGCCTTATCTCTCAATATATACTGGATCATTTTCATAAAGTATATATTTTGATATTCATATATCCCCATCTTAAAATACAACAATGATGAAAATAATAAAACTCGTCCTTCAACCCCACATACCCTTTCAACTTCACAACTACCTTCTCTGTCATTATATTATTGTCTTCATCATAAATGACTCCATTTTCACACTCTGCTCATTCCTCAACTCAGTATTGCTTCTCTCTCTTCCACAATGTTAAACACCATCATTGTTCCAGCTCAATACAGTCAGACCTCGTCTTCATGTTATTTTGACTTAGTTACAAACAGTGATTATTTTCTGTCCTTTGGCCTTTAGTATTTCATTCAGCAGAATTTTCTGGTTTTCCTATAATCCATGTGATGGTTTTTCAGTTTCTGCTATCCACTGCTGTTTTAATGTTGGAGTCCCAAAAAGACTTAAGTGCTTAGATTTCCTTCCCTTCTGTTTTCTTTCTTTTTTGTTGTTGTTACAAAAATCATGTATATATATCATATATATATATATGATAATATATATATATATATGTGTGTGTGTGTGTGTGTGTGTGTGTGTTTTACTGGTGCATTGTAATCTCATATCATAATGTAGTTCACAGTGATAGGGACATACATGCACATAGCACTTGGTTAGTTTTACCCCAGCTCCCTCCCAATATGTGATATTGAGATTGGCAGTTAGTGATTTCACTTGAGTACATAACATCAATCTAAGTATTTTCTTCATTAATTCTCCCTTCCCTCCATCAACACCTTCCCCTAATCCCCTTCAATCACTCCACTGGGGTTTCTCCTCCATTACCTAAAGTCCCTCTGGGTCTGATTACTTCAGAGCTGTCAAATATAAGAGAAAATATGGGACCATTAATTTTCTGAGACTGGCTAATCTCACCTAATATAATGTTCTCTAGGTTCATCCATTTTCCTGCAAATGACATAATTTTATTCTTGATTTCTGAGTAGAATTCTACTGTATGTATATCCTATCATTTTATAGTCCATTAATCTGTGATGGGCACCTAGGCTGGTCCCTAGTTTGGCTATTGTGAATATGCACATATCACTATAATATTCTGATATCAGTCCTTTGGGAAAGATATCCAGGAGGGATATAGCTGGATCATATGGTGGATCCATTCCTAGTTTACTGAGGAATCTCCACAATGATCTCCATAGCAGCTGCACTAATTTGCAGTTCAAACAACAGTGTATAATAGATCCTATTTATAATAGTTCCCATTTCCCCACATCCTTGCCAGCATTTATTGCTGTTTGACTTCTTGATGATTGTGATTGTAATTGGAGTTAGATGGGATCTCAGTGTAGTTTTAACTTGCATCTCCTGATTATAATGATGTGAACATGTTTTCATATATTTATTGGCCATTTTTATTTCTTTTTTGTGAAATGTCTATGTAATTCAATTGCCCATTTCTTGATTGGGTTTTTTTTTGCATTAAGTCATTTAAGTTCTTTTTCTATTCTAGATATTAATCCTCTAGCAGAATAGTAACTGGCAAAGATCTTTTCCCATTCTGTAGGCTCTCTCTTTAGGCCCTTGATGGTTTCCTTTGATGAACAAAAATTTTTAATTTAATTCCATCTCATTTATTAATTCTTGTTTTAATTTCCTGAGCTTTGAAAGTCTTTTTGAGGAAGTTTCTACCTATGTCTATATGTGGGAGTGTTGGTCCTATGCTCTCCTTTAGTGATTTCAAAGTCTCTGGTCTAACTTCCAGGTCTTTGATCCATATTTAGTTAACCCTTGAGCAGGGTGAAAGGCAGGAATTTAATTACATTTTTTCTACAAATGGATAACAAGTTTTCCCAACATCGTTTGTTGAAAAGGTTGTCTTTTATCCAGCTTATGTTTTTGGAAGCATTATTGAAAATCAATTGGCTATGAGCATGTGGATTTGTTTTAGTATCTTCTATTCTCTTTCATTGGCCTATGTGTCTGATTTTGTGCATATATCATACTGCTTTTATCACTATAGCTCTTTAGTATAATCTGAAATTAATTATGGTGATTCTTTCTGCATGGTTCTTATTTGCTAGGAATTGCTTTGGCTATTCTGGGTCTTTGGTTTATCCATATGAAATTTATGACTGATTGTTCTAGCTCTGTGGAGAATAACATTGGTATTTTTAGTAGAGACTGCATTGAATCTGAAGATCACTTTTGGAAGAATGGCCATTTTGATATTATTTATTCTGCCTACCCAAGAACATGGGATATTTTTCCCTTCTTTTAAGATCATTAATTTCTTTCATTAGTATTTTATAATTTTCATTGGAGAGATCTTTTACCTCCTGTTTAGATTTATTTCTAGGTATTTTATTATTTTTGAGGATATTGTGAATGGAGTTGTTTTCCGGATTTCTTTTTCAGTGAATTCATGGTTGGTGTATAGAATAGCTACTGATTTTTGCAAATTGATTTGTATCCCTCTACTTTGCTGAATTTGTTAACCAGCTCTAGAAGTCTTTTGGTTGAGTTTTTTGAATCTTCTAAGTAGAGGATCATGTCATATGCAAATAGAGATAATTTCAGTTCTTATATTCCTATTCATATTCCTTTGATTTCTTAGTCATACCTTATCACTCTGGCTATCATCTTGAATATTACATTGAAAAGGAGTGGTAGACATCCTTGTCTTCTTCCTGATTTCAAAGAGAATTTTTGCAGTTTTACCCTATTCAATATGATGTTGGCTTTGGGTTTATTGTATACTGCCTTAATGATGTTGAGGTAAGTTCATTCTATACCAATTTTCTGTGGTATTTTTAACTTGAATGGGTATTGGATTTTGTCAAATGTTTTTTCAGCATTCAGTGAGATGATCACGTGATTTTGTCCTTAGTTCTATTTATGTGCTAATGATATATATTAATTAGTGTATGTTGAACCAGCCTTGTATCCCCAGATTGACACCTATGTGGTCATGGTGTTCAATTTTCTTGAGATGGTTTTTAATGCATTGCTGTTATTTTGTTTAGAATTTTTGCATGCATGTTCATTAAGAATATTGATTTGAAATTTTCTCGAGGTATTATCTTTATTCTATTTTTGTATAAAGGTGACATTTGCTTCATAGAAGGAGTTTGGAAGAATTCCATCTTTCTATATTTCATGGATAATTTATGAAGGATTGGGTTTAGTACTTCTATAAAAGTTTTGTAGAATTCAGCTGGGAATCCACCTGGACCTGGACTTTTCTTTGATGGAAAACATTTTATTTCTTTTTCTATCTCTTTGCTTGCTATTGGTTTTTTAGGTTTTCTATATCCTATTCATTCAATTTAGGTAGATTGTATGTGTGTAAACATCTGTTGATTTTTTTTTTGTTTTCCATTTTATTGGAGTAAAAATGTTCAAAATAGTTTCTGATGATACTCCCGAATTCCTTTCTGTCTGTGGTGATGTCTCACTTTTCATTTCTTATTTTAGTATCTTGGGTCAATTCTCTTTCTTTTGGTTAGTTTGGCTAAGGGTTTAGGCTAAGGGTTTATCAATCTTGTTTATCTTTTCAAAACTCCAGCTTTTTGTTTTATTGATCTTTTGCATTTTTTCTATTTCATTGATTTCTGCTCTGATTTTAATTATTTCCTGCCTTCTACTGACTTTGGGATTAGACTGTTCCTGGTCTTGAAGGGTCTTGAGGTATATTATTAGGTTGTTTATTTGGTGACTTTCTGTTTTTCTTATGTGGACCCTCCATGCTATAAAATTTCCTCTTAAAACTGCTTTTAAGCTGGGCATGGTGGTGCACACTTGTAATCCCAGTATTTGGGAGGCTGAGACAGGAGCATTGCAGGTTCCCAGCCAGCCTCAGCTACTTAGAGAGGCCCTCCACAACTTAGTGAGACCCTGTTTCAAAATAAAGAATAAAAAATAGGGTTGGGTGTGTAGTTCAGAGGAAGAATGCTCCTGGATTCAATCCCCAGTACCACACACACACACACACAAAAAAAAAATGCCTTCAAAGTGTCCCATAGATTTTGCTATGTTGTGTCTCTATTTGTGTTCATTTCTAGGACCTTTATTTATTTCTTGTCTTATTTCTTCCTTCATTGAGAACAAAGAAAAAGCAAAAGAGTACTATTCAATCTCCATGTATTTATGTAATTCTTTTGAGTGTTATTGGTTTCTACTTTCATTCCATGATGACCTGAAAATATGCAAAACATTATATGTTTTTAATTTGTTGGTGCTTGCTTTGTGTCCAAGAACATGGTCTGTTTTGGAAAAAGTTCCATTAGCAGCTGAGAAGAATGTGTATTCATCTATTGTTGGATGGAATATTCAGCATACACCTATTAGGTCCATTTACTTTGTAGTGTTTTTTAGGTCTGAGAAGTCTTTTCTGATTTTTTATTTGAAAGATCCATCTAGTGGTACTAGAGGTGTGTTGAAATCTCCCAATATCTATATATCTATCTATCTGAGTCTAATGTAAAGGAGAGTTTTTTTTTAAATAAAAGTGGGTGTGCTCATGTTTGGGGCATAAATGTTTGCCATTGTTATATCTTCTTGTTGACTTCTTCTTTTTATCAGTATGAAATGACCTGTTTTTTCTCTTCTGATACATTTTGGCTTAAAGTCTTTGTCGGATATGAGGGTTGCTACCCCTACTTGTTTTCAGTCTTCCTTTTGCATGGAATATATTTTTTCAATCCTTTCACCTTTAGCCTATGAATATCTTTGCCTATAAGGTGAGTTTCTTGTAAGCAACATATAGTTGGATTGTGGGCTTCAATCCACATATTTTAATCCATATATTTTAATTGGGGAGTTTAGACCTTTGACATTCAGTGTTATTGTTGAGAGATGATTTTTATTTCCTGTAATTTTGAGTTATATTTTCTGTTTCATATGTCATTTCTCTATCACTTAGTGGTTCATCTGGTGGAATTTGTAGCTTCTCTGGTTTTGGTATTTATTTCTTATTTCTTTGTGTTGTATTTCTTTAAGTATTTTCTCTTGTGCCTACTTGGTAGTCATGAATTCTTAGTGTTTCTGTATGTCTTGGAATGTTTTTATTTCTCTATCAATTTTGAAAGATATCTTTGCTGGCTATAGCTATCTTGGTTGGAAGTTGTTAACTTTCAGGATTTGGAGTGCATCATACTAGACCCTCCTGCCTTTCGCAATGTGTGTTGAGAAATCTGGAGTGATCCTTATGTTTTTACTTCTGAATGTCACACATTCATTTGCTCTTGATGCATTTAAGATTCTTTCCTTGACCTCTATGCTAGTTATTTTGTTATTATGAGGTTGGGAGAAGTTCTTTTTGATTTTGTTTTATAGGTTTCTGAATGTCTCCTGTATATAGATATACACCTCATTTTCCATTTTTTGGAAAAAATTTCAAAATTATTTCTTTGAATAGGTTTATAAAGCCCTTGGTTTGATTCTACAACTTCTTCAATGCCTATTATCCGTAAATTAGTTCTTCATGTTATTCCAGATTTCATGAATATTCTGGGCTTGTTGTCATATTTTCTTCTCTGTATTGTTGACTGTGTGGTCAGTTTTGAATGAGCTATCTTCTAAGTGTGAGACTCTATTTCCCATGTGTTCTAGTCTGCCAGTGATGGTTTATAGTGAGAACATTATTTCATTTAATGTCTTCATTTCCCTTAGGACCATTTTTTATTCTTATTTAGGGTCTCAATTTCTTTTTTGAGATGTCTTTCATAATTTTTAAACTGCCTCTGATTTAATTACTAACGTTTTTGATTATATTAAAAATCAAATTCTGAATTGACTTTCGGGCATTTTCTGCAGCTATGCATTACTTATCTCCATTGGTATGCAGTTGTGGAAGTTTATTGTTTCCCCATTAGTCTTCATTCTCATGTTTTCGGGATTCTTAGGTTTATATCTCTGTTGTTTCAGCATTTTCCACACAAAGAGGAAGCTCTTTGTGTGGAAATCCTCAATCTCTTCATTGTCCCTTTATAATTATTCCTATGTTGGGGTTATATATATGGCTCAATGAATCTGTTTCATATAATCAGAATTTTGTGTTAGTCCCCCAGAACCTCTTTAATAGGATATTGTACTTAGGATATTGTACTTTGCAGGCAAAGCTACAGTCACTGATTGGCTTCAGGCTTCCATACTCTCCAAGTCCAAACTTAGCAGGGCCAGAGACTATAACATTCTGAGCCTGTAGCCCAGCTGGCTGAGCTTTAATGTCCCAGGAGTACCACTGTGACTCTGCTGGTTGCAATCACATGAAACTCTATAGACTTCTGGCCTACAGCCTTCATGGTGGCCAGGCTCAAACTCAGCAGGGCCCAAGATTATGATATTCCAAGCCTGCAGCTCAGCTGGCTGAGCTTTAATTCACCAGGGACACCACCACTGCTCTGCTGGTTATGATCACAGGAAACACTGTCAGCCTCTGGTGACAATGATCACCAGGCACAAACTCTGATGGCCAGCAGTTTGTAGTTTTCTCAGTCTGTGGTGTGGCTAAATTAAATTGCCCCAGGGACATAACTGCTGCTCTTCCATCTGCAGCCAGGTGAAACCCTACTGGTCCCTGACCTCCCTGTTTACAGGGCCTGAACTCCTCTAGTGGAGAGACTATACCATTCTTAATCTGGGGCATGAGTGATTGAGTTATTTAGCTCCAGGGATACCACTGCTGCTCTGGGCAGCAGAAATCATGTGTAACCTTGCTGGCTGCCAGCCTGAATACTCTTTGTGCCCAAACTTTTCCACGTGAGAATTTATAGACTTCTGAGACTGAAGAATGGTTGTCTGAGTCATTTTGCACTAAAGATCACTGTTGACAATCCTGCAGTGATCTCTAGAGATCCCACAGGGGTAGGGCAGACTGCTGACTATAGGTTCTGCCAAGTGTCTCTAGGGACTGTCTGCTGATTCACACTTCTGCTGTGTATGACTGTAGTCCCTGCCTCCACCTTCCTAGGAATGGTTTGCAAACTCACAGATCTCAACAGTTTTGTTGTTGCCACACGAGTCCCTGAATTCAAACAGGTTCCCACTGGGAGGTTTGTAATCTCGTGGTTTTTGAGGAGCTCCATTGTAGCCACTCACATCCCTGCTGGAAAGGTTTGTAGTTTCTTGGTATCAACAAGTTCAGCTGCAACCACAGGAGTTCACTGGGCAGTTTGGCTGAGTGGTCACAAGGTCTTGAGGTATTCCAGCGTCGAGAGAAGATTGGGATTGCTTTTTGTTTTGTTTTGTTTTACAGTCTAATATATTATTCTATTGATGACTGAAGATATGTTAAGGCTGTTTGGTAGTTATTAAGAAACATCACAGTAATGGTGGTCTTCCTGATTGGTTTGTAGTCGGAGTTATTTGTATAAAACTGCTGTAAAACCAGTAAGGCTGCATTTATGCATCCATCATTTTTAGGATTGTTTGTTTCCTGGGCATATTCACCCCAAATAATCTTGCTTCCTTCTGTTTGATATTTTTTGTGTTGGTTCTCTGCAATCACTGGCTTGAGAGGATTTAGGTTCTTCTTTGCTGGAGTTCATCTTTGAGAGTCGCCAGATTCTGGCAACTGCCAGCTCACACACAGGCTTGCCAAGATGGAGCCCGCCTCAGTCTCTGCTCACCAGATGAGATGTGTGGAGCTATTTTCATCCTCTGCTCTCTGTGCTGCCTCCAATTCAACTATGATTTAACTGTCTTTCTTCTGTTGAGTTCTGTTTTTATTCTCTTGACAAGAAGCAGGTTTCTTGTTGGTTGAGTTCGGAGAGTCAGAGAACCCAAAATGTGTTGCCTTCCTCTATTCTGCCATCTTTTTTCTTCCCTTCTTTTTTTCCCCCTCACTATATATGTCATTATGAAACTCATGTAGGTTCATGATTCCAATAATTATGAAATACCCAGGTAACATCTCCTCTTACCTCTCGCCCTGCAGACCAGAAGTGACCAATAACATGAACACTTAGAAGTCTCAGGAGCAACTCCTTCAAACAGTTACAAAATTCTTCTTCTTCTTCTTCTTCTTCTTCTTCTTCTTCTTCTTTTTCTTCTCATTCTTCTTTTTCTTCTCATGGTACTGGGGGTTGAAACCAAGGGCATTTTACCCATGAGTTACACTCCAGCCTATTTTATTTTTTTCCTTAAAACAGGGTCTCACTAGGTTATCTTCTACTGGTCTCAAACCTGTGATCCTCCTATCTCAGCCTCCCAAGTACTAGGAATTACAGACATCTGCTACCATGATCACCTTAAAAAATTAGCGCTTAGTTATTTCTGTAAGCCTTGGAGTCACTCTTAAAGATTTCACATCCTACATATTAGCGCGTGCATTTGTCTTCACCTGTACTGCACTGCCTAATATAAGCAAGAGTTGGTGCCAACTTAAAGGACAGAATATACTACCTAATGTTGTTTGCTATACTTGCTCTTTTATTAAAAGTTTTAATTTTATTTAGCAGATGCATAAAAACATAACATTGTACATATCAATTGAGTAACATGTTTTGAAACAAGTATAGAATGTATAATGTTTGAATCAGGTTATACATATCTATTATCTCAAAGATTTATCATTTCTTTATTATAAAAACTTTCAAATCCTCTTTTCAGTTTTTGAAATATACAGCACAAAATTGTTTTCTGCTTGACTCTCTAATCTATTCTTTGTACTTCAGCTGGCAGGAGATTTTCAAAAGACAAAACTCAGATTCTGTTACTCTCTACTAGGTCTACTCACTGAATTTATCTTGTTTTGGGATATAAAATAATAACCATAACATGGCAGTCCAGAAGTCCATATTACTTGCCATTCAGCCTTGGCTTGTTCTGCTGATCCTGCATCTCTTCATATAAATCATATTTCAACTTCTTGAAAACACCTTGTCTTTAACAATCCCAGGCCTCATATGTGCTAGCCCTTTTCTCAAATTTTCTTGCCTCATTCCTGTTTTGCTTTTCAAACATCAGCTTAAATGTTCCCAGGAGAAATAATCCTGAAAAGAAGTGAAATATCCAATGGCATCATGTTCTTTAAGCTCATTGAATTTTATTTGTGGTCATACACTTACTTGAGACCCTTGGCTTAACTTTCAGCTCCCCCATTAGACTGCAAGTGTTCAGAGAGATTAGGCTATGCTGATTTTGCTCACATATGACCAGTGACCATAAATTGCCTGACACACAACAGGGCTCAGTATTTGTTAGTGAACAAATTAATAAGTGAAAATATACTTGATATTTTCCAATTATTTGCTTAGAATAGATTATTAAAGTAGAATTGCCACTTTATAGACTATTGACATTTTAAGGGCTTCTTACAAAGTTACTATCTTCCTCATATTTTCTGAGAGTTTCCTTTCCTATATACCAATTACAATTCTGGAATTATTATTAATTGTTAAAAAGATGAAAATATATAAATTAAGGATTTATTTATTTATTTTTGACTACTTATAATCTTGAATATAGAATTATTCATTTTGAAACTAGTTATCTCTTGTATCGATTTATAATTATTTCTCGTTGTACTATTGGTGTTTGTCTTTTTAAAATTTTCAAATTGATTTGTAACTACTGATGGCTGAAAGACAAAGATGATATATGGAATGGGTAAATGCAAAAGAGTTTCCATTCCTTTCACAATAGTTGACATTACATAAAAAATCTAAGATATATGTGTAGTTCCTTTCCATTCATCCATAGGTCTCATTTAAATGCTTATGATAATCATGTCATAAATAAAGTATAGTTACAATCTAAAAGCAAAGAGGAGGTCAATTACTAAATTAAAGTGGTAGATTTCTAGTTGTCTTTTCCAGCCCATGAGTTTTACTGCAAAGAAAGAAAGAATGAAAGAAAGAAAGAAGGAAAGAAAGAAAGAAAGAAACCTATCCTTTCAGCTTCACTCAGTAACTTATTACAATGTACAATCACTCCTTGTAAACTTGTCAAATTCTGGTTTTAAATCCTAGCTCACCTCACAAATGAAAATCAGTTAAAAGGGTTTGGGCAGCTTGTCCTACTTTTCATCAGTGTATGAAGTAAAAACAATTCCTAGTCTGATATGCATTGTTCTTATGAGGTACAGACTGAAGAATACCAAATGATACAAAGACGTGCTTTTGTTTCATGAGTCAAACCCTGAACTAAAAGAAAAAAAGAGCTCTAGTATGAAGATCTAGGTTCTCAACCAAAGGCCGGCACTAATTCTTTTTAGCTTCCTTTCAGTTTGCGTGATCTTGCAATTCATTTGTGTACTACACTGAGTCTTCAAAGTAATACCACGAGAGCACCCTAACAATCCCCAGAGCAACAGAACCACCTAGACATTTGCTGAAATTACAGATTGCTGGGGGCACACACCAGGGGCTTTGCATCAGCATCTCCAGGGAACAGGTTCCAAAGTGTCTCATAGAAATAACTGGATTTGTTGACCTCAGTGTTTTTTTTTCTAACTTGGATTCTAATATTCTAATTATTCAATACCAGACAGAGATCTCCTGAAAGAGTGAGGTCATTTCCTTTGGAAACTTCTCACTTGCTAGAATATCAGGAAAGTAAAGGTATAATTTAGAACCAGGCACAGTGTCCTGTGCCCATAATCCCAATACCTGGGAGGTTGAGACAGAAGACTTACAGGTTTGAGGGTAGCCTCACTAAGTTAGGAAGACCCTAAGCGATGTAGTGAAACCCTGTTTCAAAATAAAATTATAAAAAAGGGATGAGGGTGTGGCTCAGAGTTAGAATGCCCTTGGGTTCAATCCCCAGCACCAAAAAATAAAATAACAAAATAATGTAGGGAACGTCTACACTCATTCATCCCAGCTCTTCATTTTCAAACTCAGAAGTTGGCTTCCCCTGGCAGCATCCTACTGCCAGGCCACTGTCCCTCACTTCCTGTCTAAGTGACTTTTATTTAAGAACCAGGATTGCTATGATATGTCTTGCTATAAAAAGCCTCAGAACCTCTTTTATGAATGTGAATGAATCTTCCATCTGTTCTTTCTTCTCTGAAAATAAGTTATTATCTATAAAAAATGAATCTTTCTCTATGTGATCTTGGTAAAAAATAGCATTTGGTTTACCTGTGAATTTTCTTATATATGGGGTACCACTTTCCTCCACATTGTAGCTGTTACCTTATTATTTTCAGTAGTAAATAACCTATAAAACCTTAAAAAAAGGAACCAAGACAAAGAAGATATATGATAGAGAGACAGAATTAAACAAAGAGAGTGAGGAAGAAGAAATGAAGAAAAAGAAGGATGGATGAGGAAACGATTAAGGGAGGGAGGGAGGAAAGGAGGAAGGAAGGGAGGAAGGAAAGAAGGAAGGAAGGAAAAAAATAAATTGAACAAAGAAGTAGGGGATGGGCTCTGCTTTCTTTTAGAAACTAGAGTTGGATAAATAATGCAAGAATATGCTGTCAATTAAGAATATAATTAATTTTATCATCTAGGTCATGACAGTTCAAAGGAAAAAAGATATGTTTGTTCTCAGATCCTCTTTAAAGAAAATAAAACTGACTCAGGAACTGTTTCTGGACAAAAGGATAATCCTGATTATTACTAGTAGCAAAAACAATACTGTGTGTCTACAACATTGTATATCTAGACCTAATTTGAACATCATATTTACCACCATTTTTCCTTGGTATCATTAGAAATAGTTTCAAATGAAGTAATTAAATTAAAGCTTTTTAGGGATTATTTGTGTATCAGAACACAAATTTTCTGGCTCTAAGACTACTACTCTTTCTTTTCTACCATGAAATACAAACCCTTTGTCTTCAGTATTATTTTATTGCCATGCCAAGACTCACATCCACATTGGCCTAGACCTAATGGAAGCCCCTGCGACAGTCTGATCTCCCATCTTCTAGCAGCACATGAGTAAAGGACAAATCATCATTGAATGCTAAACGACGCTAACTTTACACATATTGTTCCATTTCGTTCTCACATTCACACTATAATACAGATACAACCTTGTTGATCATATTTAATAGGCTGTCTTGAAGTTGAAGGGCTGACCCACCTATTACTCTGCTCTATTGATGGAGTTTTATCTTGCCCACAAGCTGAACTCTGAGTGAGATTTCCCTGAAAGCATTGTTTCCATCTATGTTTTCTACTAGTATTCCTGTACTGACTCAGGATGTTATGAGATAAAAAAGGTATTGTTAGAGCCTCTGAGAATCAATTTACCATTTTAAAATTATTTCTGTTAAGAAAAGGTTTTATAAGTTTCTACATATACGTTGAAGTGGAGATGGTGTACAATCAGTTGTGATTGTTGTACTTATTGCACATTGCTTCAAAGAACTTGGAAATGGAAAGGAGTGGAGATCCAATCAGTCGCTGATACAAGTACAGCACCTCTACAAACAGGTTCTTGAATTTTCAAATATTAGGGTGAAAGGAAAGAGAGATAAAATGGTAAGAGTAGGAGTAGACAGCAGTCAGAAGGAATATATATGTACACACACACACACGCGCGCGCACACATGTCACTGTGTATTTCATAGGTAAATAAGATTTTCTCAATGTCAGTTGCATGCTAGTCTTTTACTGCTTAATTTGCTACTAACTAGAAGGTACAAATCACGACTAAAGAATAGGTTATTAGTGATTGAATTTATTTGTATTAGAAACAAAACAAAACAAAACAATATGAACAGAGACCTTACTTCTTCCTTTGTTATTTGTTTTCTTTTATCTATCTGGTATACTTGCTTTTTTCGTAAGTACACAATTCACTGAAAATTAACATTGATTTTATCCTTACCTGTTGTTCCATCTATTCAGTTGTAAAGGTGCAGAAACACCTCTATCAGGACATATTTATTTGGGATTAACATCTACCATAGACTCTATGGTGGAAATGAGCAGATGTATGTGGAAATGTGAGTCTAGAATCACCTGTTTCCAATGATAGACAATCAAGTAAAGACTTTTTAAAAGATTTAACTGTTAAAACAGTCAGTTTTTCTAGAGAAAATTCACATTGTTATATAAAGGTGGGATTCTGTAAATTGATATTTCACATTGTTAACTCAAACTATGGCTCTTACAGTAATGGTTAAGGAGGGCATTAATTTACATTATGTTGAGAATTGATGGATTGTGCTCTAATTTATAGTTGATGTTATCTGTATAGTCTATATAAATCTACATTCAGGTTTTGAAGCCATAAAAAAGGCCACTTGCTTTGGCCTAACAGGAGCAGAGAACCCTGTCTGGGAGTCTGTAGCCTGTCTAAAGAAGCTCAAAAAAAACAAAGTCAGCAACTATAGCCATGCACACATGCCATGTTTATAGCAGCATAATTCACAACAGCCAAATTATGGAACCAGCCTAGGTGTCCATCAACAAAAGAATATATAAGAAAATGTGGTATATATGCACAATGGATTTTTATTCAGCAATAAAGAACAAAATTATGTCCTTTGCATGAAAATGGATGGAACTGGAGAGCATTATGTTAAGCGAAATAAGCTAGACTCAGAAAACCAAGGGTCATACATTTTCTCTTAGACATGGGAGCTAGAATGAAGACAAGAAAGAAAGGAAGAGGGTCTCATGAAAATAGAAGGGAAACAAGTAAAGTAGAGAAAGGGGGTCATGGCAAAGGAGGACTTGCGAGAAAGGGATGTACCGAGGAATGAAACCAAATTATTATGTGATGCACCAATATGTAGTCACAAATCTCACTATTATGTATAACCATAATGCACTGATAAAAAGGGAAAATACAAAAAACAATTAGCACCAAAGATAAAAGGAGGGGAGAGTGCCCATATACTTTCACTCTATGTATTTTCATAGGTGTGAAACAGCTTATTTTTCCATAAACATGTAATTTATCACTTAAGGTTATTTACACAATATTTCCACTGAATGGATTTTTTAAGATTTTCATGTTGCCTCAGTTATTAAGCTAAAGTGTCTGAGCTCTAAACTCACCCACCTTCACTTTAATGAAGTTGAAACTGAGACTCTGCAAATTACATGTCTTCCTTGACTGGTTGACTGTGAATAATTTCTGCCAATAGGAGCATTTTGAGATCAGAACTTTGTGGGCAGACGCAGAGCTCTTCTTTGCTTGCATGCCTGACGTTCCTACCTTGTCACTTGGCCAGTGGCTCTTAGCTCCTGCAGGAGCTTTTGTTTCTGGCAGCCAGTACTGTTTTCTCCACTACAGAACCAGGCTTATCACAGCCTCTCAAAGGAGCCAGCAGCAGCTGGGCAGTCTCCTCCTCAGCGGGCTGCTTTGCTCCTCAGGACCCTCCTTCAGTTGCTACGGTCCTTTTTATCTTTTCCCAGGGATGAAAACTGCTTCTTGCTATTGGCTCTGTGTTAGCTGTACATTAGCTACAATTCCTTAATACTTATATAACCAAATACCTGTTTTACATTATCTTTGTTAAAATAACTAATGTTGATTTTGTTTTCTTGACTCTGACCTGACAATTTTAACTAATATTTCTTCTAATTTTTGAATTGAAATGTTCCATTGCAGAGAGGTGGACCACAAGTTAGGAGAAGGATTTTATTTCTGATTGCCTAAATTTGAATAAAATAAAATGTGGTTTGATTTTATATATGAATTGAAACATAAATTACATATACATGTATATAAGCATATAAATTATGCACATATATGATTCATATATTATTTGTCATCATAGATTTTTTTTTTAGTATTCGGTATTGAACTCAGGGCATTCTTCCTCTGAGCTATACCCCCAGACCTATTTCATTATTTTATTTTGAAACAGGGTCTCACTAAGTTGCGGAGGGTCTCACTAAGTTGTTGAGGCTAGCCACAAACCTGTGATCCTCCTGTCTCAGCCTCCCAGGTACTGGGATTACAGGAATACACCACCACGCCCAGCCTCATAGACTGTGTTTAAGGTAAAATGTGGTAATGAATGAATGTAGCAAGCCTTTGGAAAACCCTGTAGGCAATTGCCAGTTGCAATTATAAAATAACTGTTTAAAATTAACCTAAAATGCTATGTCTACCTTGCTGTAAAAATTTCAGAATTGTGTATGTTGAAAAAAATGCATTTTATTTATTGATATGCTTTGTATAAATGGAAACTATATAGAAAGTATAGAACCAAATAAAAAATAAATAAAAGTAGACAATAAAATAGCAACAAGTTGGCAGGATTAATATGTTCTCTTCTTTTTATCCCCAAAGATTCTAGGAACTCTGCTTAGAAAGTTAAGATAACATTTTTCATGAAGCCAGTGTAAAATAAATCCCAACAGTAGTCAAAGTATCTTCTCTCACACTCTGATACAGGTCTCTCTACATGATTTTCATACCAAACAATAAATGTCTTTCCTACTACAAACACAGGCATAAAACAGTCTATTGCACCATGCCCTTCCCTTTGCTTTTCAGCTTTGTTTCTTCTACTCAGCCACATGTTCTCAATGGCCTCAGGGCATTTGTTAGTACTGTTTTTAATTGTCATACTCCATCTTTGATATTCAACTGTTTACCACTTTATTTATTTTTTGTACTGTGGATTGGTCTACTTCTGAGCTACACCCCAGCCCTTTTATTTATATATTTTTGAAACAGAGTCTTGTTAAGTTGCTGAGGGTCTCACGAAGTCACTGTGCACTGGCTTCAAACTTGTGATCCTCCTGTCTCAGCCTTCCGAAATCTCAAGTACTAGGATTATAGGCTTGCACTACCATGACATGTCAGGTTTTCTGTTCACTTCTTTTTAAACCCAACCTTTTTCCTTTCCCCTTCTGTCCACCTCTGTGCAAGTTGATCAGAAAACTCCTGTGGTCTCCTCTTTAGCAGGATGGGAAGTTCAAGCCATGTAAATATCAGTCAATATGTGGATGGGGATTTTAACCCTGGCCCCACCACCTAGCCACCATAAAACTCCAAGCCATTCTATTTCCCCTGTTCTCTCATACATTTTTTTTATCTGCTGGGGCGTCTACCCTGCTGTCCCTAGAAAGCCTCATTATGTGAGTAATAAACCTTTCTATATCGTCTTGGCACATGTGCTATATATTAGTCTTGGCATCTGTTCCAGGTTTTGGGTGTGAAGGTCCATTCAGCCTCTGAAGGCGACACAGCTATTGGCAGAGTGAGAAGGTGTTTAGGCAGTGGCCACCGCCACTGGGGGCCTTTTGCTCTTGCTTAGCCTTGCTAAGTGGCTCTGCACGGGCTGGCTCGCATGCTTTTGAGTTTACTGCTGCCTGCTGGCTAGCTTGCACTTTGATCTGTGCTGCTTGAGCTCTTTTTGCTGAGTTCTACTGTGTCTGTGCTCTAGAGTCATCAGATAAAATAGGTGTTTCAGGACAAGACTATGGATGGAGGCCTTCCTTTAAGTGTCTCTGAGTCATGTGCTTCTATCCTTATGTCTCAGATTGAATAGTATATCTCTCCTTCAACATAACCTCTAGTCAATGCTGGGCTCAGAGGAATGACTCTTACCCTGTTACTATGTTATCATTGCTTGGGTGTCTCAGCCAGGCATGGTTCCTCCATTCTTTAGTGTGCTTGGGGGAAGGAATGATAGGCTGTGCAATATGCAGGACAACTAGGGTGTTTCCTCCCATGGAGGAAAAGCAGTTACTATGTGGTGTACTAATGTCATCCTCCTCAAAGTGATGGCTAACTGGGGCCCTACAAAATGAATTTTCTCTTGTTATGGTGATGCCTGCTCCTCTGGGACCACTGTAGGAAAAAGCACCAAGTTCTCAGGGTTTCAGGATAAAGCATCCATGTCATCTCTGTGGCAAAGTCAAAGTATTCATTCAAACCCAATTTCAGCCTGGATTCCAAAACCACATTAAATAATCATTGCTGAAGTTGAAAGTTCTTTGCAGGAAGAAATTTATAAGTATGGTCAACATGGGAAGAATTATATAGGATGTAGGAAGAAGAAATAAAAATTGAAACAGAGGTCCCCAATTTGATCCAATATGAAATTGAAAATTTATTAAATTAATTCATATAATAGAAAGATTAGTGGCAATGATTAATTTTCATGCTACTACACATAGGTTCCAATTAACTTTAAGATCTGTGGAAATGCATTGGTTGGTAAACTATTTGAGGCCTTAATCAATATTGAGGTTCAAATTAGTTTTATTTAGAAAGTCTACTAAATTTAAATGAGATGCTCCCTCTAATTTTAGAGATATGCAGCATGTATAAACAGAGGACAAATAAGTATGGTCCACATAGCTACTAAAAAAAAAATCACCTATTCTAAATTGTCCATGGTCAGGTATCAAGTGCCCTAAAACATACTATCTTAGGTATGGATTTTCCAATCTAAAAAAATAATAGATTAAATTGATTAATGCTTTTAGCACTTAAAATTATCTCAAAATAAGAAAGAACTATGGACCTTTTGCCTGGATAAAACAATTCATAGATCACAACAGGCAGTGAACAAGAACTTCAAGAAGAAACTCATTATACGAGACCTATTGAGAGAGGGCCTGATTATCCTCATCTTTGCTTTGTTTAATAGCCCAAACTGGCCTGTTTTTGCACCTGCAAAAATAAATGATGCCCCTTGGTGGACCCACTGATTAGGAACCCATTCCCAATGTCATGGAAATTATTGACACCATCCAATCAGCAACAGATAAATACACTACAGTCACTGATTGAGCTAGTGTGTTCTATTCAGCTACTAATTCAACAATCTAGATCCAATTTGCCTTACTCTTTGAAGGGTACCCTTACCCAGCCACTCACTCAGAAACTCAGTGTCCGAACATCACATACAACCGTTTCAGGAAATGAGTAACCACATCTGGCTTTCTGTACAAGCATAGATATGACCTCACACTGAAGTCACCTTGAGAGCACCTGACACATTCAGTCAGGGTATAACAGTGACAAAAGAGTTCCCAGAAAGAGGAGGGAGCATTGCATCACATGTAGTACAAAGCCCTGCTGCTTTGGTTAAACTCCTGAAGATGATATGGTAAATAAAACTTTGTTCCATTCCTGACACTGTGAATGAACAGCAATTGACCATCACAGCATCCGCAAATCTAAATTACATTTTAGGCCTTTTTGCATTCTGGAACTGATCTGTTTCTCAACTATAAATTTTATTTAAAAATTAATTGGCTCACTTGAAACGTGATCCCCTAACCCTCACAAAAAAAGGCTCTAGTATTTCTCCATAATGAAATAAAATGTACTCCTCTTAGCATGCTCTAACGTCTCCATCCCTATAGAGGTTTTAGCAACATACTTTGATGCTTCAGGGAATCTCTCGATCACTCATGATGGCCATAAACTGCCCATGAACTTCTAGGACAAGAAATTGTACTCTCCAGCCCCATGCTATTCATCCTTGGAGTGGACATTTCTGGCTACCACTGGATTGTTCTGAAAACACAGGCTCCCATGGTCCCTGAGCCCATGACCCTCTTCCCCTAGCTGCTTGTATACTGTGCATCATAGACGCAGTCCCCTGCAGGCTGGGCATGGTCCCTTGATACAGCCAAAGCCACGCCCGGGCCTTCTGGCATAACCTGCCTGTAAGAAGGGGTGGTTTTTTGGTCTGAATATCCCCCAAATTCATGTGTTGGAAATGCAGCAGTGGAGATTTGGGAAACATTTTGGAAGTAATGCTGCTATAAAAAGTGCTCACAGGAGTAGGTGTACTCTTTTTTTGCCTTCTGCCATATGAAGACACAGATCTCTCTCTGTCTCTCTCTCTCTCTCTCTGTCTCTCTCTCTCTCTCTGTCCCCTCCCTCCCTCCCCAACCCCTGTCCTTGCCATTCTCTTTTATGGATCATGGGTATGCATCAAGAAGACCTACGACCCACACCAGGAACCAATGCCTGGGTCTTGGACTTCTCAGCCTTGGGGACTATAAGGAAATATATTTCTGTCCTTTATTTATTTACTTATTTATTTTTGTGGTACCAGGGATTGAACCCAGGGGCATTCTACCTCCGAGCTACACCCCCAGCCCTACTTTTTATTTTTTATTTTGAAACCGGGTCTCGCAAAGTTGCAGAGGGCCTCACTAAGTAGCTGAGACTGGCCGCAAATCGGGATCCTTTGGTCTCCGCCTCCTACACAATCTCAGATATTTTTTTTTTTTTTTGCGGTACCGGGGATTGAACACAGGGGCGTTCTACCTCCGCGCTATGCCCCCAGCCCTATTTTTTATACTTTATTTTGAAACCAGGTCTCACGAAGTTGTGGAGGGCCTCACTAAGTAGAGAGAGAGAGAGAGAGACAGGGAGAGAGAGAGAGAGAGAGAGAGCTGAGGCTGGCCGCGAACCCGGATCCTCTGGTCTCCGCCTCCCAAAGTACTGGGATTACAAGTGTGCGCCACCACGCCCGGCCTCAGATATTTTTTATAGCAGCACCAAAACAAAGACATGTGTGCTCTCCAGTCTTAAGTCCCCTGCCAGATTCTGTGGTGCTAGATGATGAGGTCATTTTTCTTTTGGTTCCCTTGGCAACTGAGTGAGTAGCAAAGGGAATTCATATGCTTTACAACCTACATTGCTAACTACACCTGATGGAGCTTCCTGGGGGGCTGCTGCCTCTTTATCCAGAATGTTCCTGATCCAGGACAGGACCCAAAACGCAGCATAATTGGCTGAATATCACACAATCACTTCAGCACTGGATGCCCTGACCAACAATTGGCTCTTTCTGCACATTTTTTGTCAAATTTGGGACTATTACCAATGAGCTATCTATCTAGTATGGCCAATAGCAGCAACAGTAGTTCCTTATCTATGCTTTTCTGGCAAAGAGTAAAGAATTCTCTTGTGTGTCATAGATCCCCTAAATATAAATGAAAGTTGGATATGCCTCTTCATGTATAAAGCCATGATACAAGAGGTAATGAAAACCCAACATGGTAAACTCATAAACAAGGCATTCAGCAGAAATTTCCCCTCACTTATGGTCTCAAGACTATAAGCATCATAAAGAACCATAATGGCTTACTTAAGCTCAAAGTCAATTTGATGAAGTATGGCAGATTTTAACAATCAAATACCATGAATCGTAGCAGTCTCTAACAATCATGAATTGTAATAATCTAAGTTCATTTTTTACTTTGACTGCTGATGACTTACAAGTCCTATCAGTTTTTCTTCCCTATTTGCCCCACATAGAAATTTTAAACGTTCCTTTCTTTGGCACTGCTAGACAGTACAAATTTTGGAAGCCCAATGAGTGCTAGCCTACATTCAGAAATGCTGACCCTGCCCCACCTCCTAGCTACCATAAAACTCCAAGTCAGTGTTCATTGTCTTTTTTTATGCCATTCTTGGATGTACTTTTGAGTCTAACCTGCTCTTTCAAAAAGCTTCAATTATTATGTTAGTAATAAACCTCATCATACCTTCCTAAGTGTATGTATGGAACTGATCATAATAATTGTGTTCCTGATTTAATTATTATTTTTTATTGTAGAAAACTTAAATTTTATCTCCTTAACCATTTTAAGTGTAAAATTTAGTACTATTAAGTATATTCACATTGTTGGGAAACATACCTCCAGAAGCTTTTCATCTTGCAAACATGAAACTCTATGTTCATTAAACTCCTTTTTTTCCTTCTGCCTCCCCTCCTCCTCTAACCAGCATTTTATTTTCTGTTTCTATGAATTTGTCAACTTTATTTTTTTTTTTATTTATTTATTTTTTTTTGCAGGACCAGGGATTGAACGCAGAGGCGTTCTACCTCCGTGCTACGCCCCCGGTCCTATTTTTTATGCTTTATTTTGAAACCAGGTCTCACGAGGTTGCGGAGGGCCTCACTAAGGAGAGAGAGAGACACACACAGAGAGAGACAGAGACAGAGACAGAGCGAGAGCTGAGGCTGGCCGCGAACCCGGATCCTCCGGTCTCAGCCTCCCAAAGTACTGGGATTACAAGCGTGCGCCACCACGCCCGGCT
>PVJS01013062.1:0-42712 GCA_004027185.1 Glis glis
AGAGAGAGAGAGAGAGAGAGAACCAAACTGGCTTTTCCCAAAAGTCGGCTATGTCCCAGAATTAGGCCTGCCTTAGTTGTCTGCTGTGTTAGTCACCGGCTGGGAGCAGCCTTGGAAAGCTAGCCTCTGCACCAACCTGGGGATAAGTATCAAAGATTTCAGCAGAGCAGCAGCAGAGGCAGGCCACTGGGCAGTTACGCTGTCCACTCGATCTGAGAAGCACATTGTCTTGGCTGCTATAGTGGTACAGTCATACTTCTCATTCTTAGGGTTCCTCCCATCACAGCTAGAAAATGTTCAAATAAAAGCTGTTTTGCTGATACATACAATGTAGCTAGACCTGAGTATAAAAGCTACATTGTTGCTGATGTGTACAATGTAGTTAGACCTGGGAATAAAAGCTACATTGTTACTCATCTGTACTACATAGTTAGTTGTAGAACGATTGCATCTATATCCAACATGTGCAGATTTTGTTTTCTTGTCACTGTTTCCTAAACAATACAGCATAGCAACTATTTACACAGCATTTACATTGTATTATAAGTAATCTAGAGATGATTAAAAATATATGGGAGGGTGGGTGTATGTTCTATGAAAATAACAAGCCATATTCTAGAATGGGATCAAGCATTCTGGGATTTGGATATCCACTGAGTATGGGGGAGTCCTAGAACCAATCTCCTATGGATTTTGCAGTTACCCTATTATCCTCATTTTACATATGAGGAAACTGGGCTCTGGAGAGTTAAGTAACCTAACAAGTTCAACTAGTGGCTAAGTGGTAGATCCTGCCTGGACCAGGATGTAGGGCTGGTGGCCTCCAAAGCCCTCACTTTTTCTACTGTGTGTTGCTAACACTAATGAGAACGTGGGGACAGGAATCAGGAGGCTTTGCTGAGGACTTAGTGAGATGGGGTGATGGATTGAAAGTGGTGGCAAATTCTTTATCATACCTCTTATTGAGTCTGTACCCTGTCCCCTTGAATTTGGGATGGGATTAGAATTTTGATAAATCAACAGAACATGGTAGAAATGAACATATCCTGGAACTTCTGAAGCTAGGTCATAAATGCCTTCCAACTTCGGCCTGGGCCTCTGGAAATCCTTGCTCTTAGAGCCCAAAGCTACGATTACATTCAACTACCCTGGGACTGCTCTGAGGGAGACAGTTTGAGAGAGGCTGCAGGTAGATGCCCTGGGCCTGCAGGAGGAGACTTGCCCCCAGCTGTTCCCAGCTTTTTGAATCATGGGCTCTGCTTAAAATGCAAAATAAAAAAAAATTTGTTGTTTCAAGCCACCAAGTCTTGGTGTGGCGTGTTACCCAATTATAGATAACTGAGCAGATAGGGCAGGGCCGAGGCTGGGACATTGGCAGACAGCGGCCACACACCCCTGACTCTACCCAGCTGCAGATACCAAAGATCTTGGAGCAGCAGCCCCAGAGAACCAGCCTTGTGTGTGAACAGGACCCGCTGGGGGCTGGAGTGATTCATCTGTTCAGTCTTGGTGGCTAATGTGCCTGGGTGGTCCCCAGTCCTCACTGCCCACCATTGGCAGCTTCTCTCTTCTCTGAGTCCTGCTGTGGTCACAGTTTGTTTTGTCCCCATCTCTGCTTTATACAAGTTGTCTAAACAACTTTGCTTTGCCCTGTGTCACAGATCTCTGACATGCCCCCCACCCCTCACTTGCCCCCCTCCTAGGCATTGGTTGGGGTTCTGCTGCAATCTGTGTGTGTCTTTTCCTTCCCTAGCTAGAAAAAGACTTGGGAAGTGCCTGAGTGGGTGCTTGGCATGCACAGACTCATGCTCATATTGAACTCCGACCTCCTACCTCCAACTACTGAAATCATATTTTCTGTTTGGTGGCTTCATTCTGGAGAGCAAACTCCATAGTTGCACACCCATCCCAACCCTGGCCACCAATCCCAGAGCATCTTCTTGCTTCTTGTTGATCGAGGGCCCTTCATGCCTCTTGTCTAGCCCACAGGGTAGTAACAGACTATAGGGGTGAAGAGATGGAGCTAGATTTGATAAACCATCTCAGTGTGGGGAGAATCTCTGAACAAGGGTTTCCAGCTCAGATGTCCTCAGTGTACCTTCCCACTGAGGAGCTCTCCCTCTTGTTTCCACTGCATCAGGCTTTTGGTAAACCACTTCTCCTTTAAGTCTTTGGCCCATGCTGGACAAAAACCTTTCTTGGTTCCTCTTAGCACAGCTGACGAGACCAGCATTTAAAAAAATGTACTAAGTACTATGACTGAACAAAAATGACCTAATTGCAGAAAATATAAACAGCTTTTTAAAAGAATGCATAGTCCCAAAATAGGAGTCTGCAATCCCACAGTAATTCCTGTCTAATCATAAAGGCTGGGACAACTTCTGGGTGCCTGGCTGGGCTGTCTTTCTGTTCAGTTCCTTCTTCTCTATCCTGTGACAGCTACTTCCAGGGACTTTTGGCACAACGTTCTCAATTCTGATATAAGCTTCTCAGTGGTCTTGGGACTTCCTCCTCATCTGGTCTTTGGGACATGTCGCCTCCACCACTACTGGCATTATTAATTTAATTGCCTTGGAATGGGCTCACCCCACAGGTGAGACTCCACCCTCCACTTCACTCTGGAGGGCGAGGGACGTGTCGGGGCTACCACTCCTATGTTTGGTGGGGAGCCTTATGTCCTGGTAGGGAGACAATAAGAAATTTTCCTGGTGACCTTTCTATACATGAAATCAGAATACTTTGAGAGGAACAAGTATATTTATATTTATTTATTTATTTATTTATTTATTTATTTATTTATTTATTTTGCAGTGCTGGAGATTAAACCTAGGGGCATTCTACCTTGGAGATACACCCCCAAGCCCTTTTTGTTTTTTTATTTTGAAACATGGTCTTGCTAAGTTGCAGAGGCCTCACTAAGTAACTGAGACTGGCTGCGAACCTGCGATCCCCCTCTCTCAGCCTCCCAAGTACTGGGATTACAAGCATGCGCCACCACACCCGGCTCACATGTGCGCTTATGAATGAATGATTTGGTACCTCTTAAAATAATACAATCATTCAGGACTGGGGGGGGGGAGAACTTCTCCACTGCTTTTGGGAAAGGGCTACATGGGTAAACAGGAGGGCTCTTTGGGTCCCACCTGCAATTTAGAATATTGACATTATCCCGAAAGGATAATAAGTCATTGTATATTTTTATGTTGAAAGCATTCATTTGTTCAGTATAAACATTAATAAAACATCACAATTCTTATTCTTTTTTCTTTTTTCAGTACTAGGGATTGAACCTAGGGGCATTCTACTTTGGAGCTACAACCCCACCCTTTTTGTTTTTTTTTTTTTTATTTTGAAACATGGTCTTGCTAACTTGCTGAGGGCCCCCCTAGGTGGCAGAGGCTGGCCTTGAGCCTGCCATCCTCCTGTCTCAGCCTCCCAAGAACTGGGATTACAGGCATGTGCCACCGCTCCCAGCTTACCACAATTCTTATAACTCTGTATGGCTCCAAATTTTATTACCAATAGTTCCTACTCTTTTTGGTAGTCATATGCTCCCCATTCCATCAAAGGTGGAGTTTACTCCCCTTCCCTAAAAGCTGGGTTCCCCTTGTGGCCTGCTTTGACCAGTAGAATATGAGAGAGCCAATACTGTTCTGATACTGTGTCAATTCCAGGGCTAGACCTTACTGGGCCTGGCAGCTCCTTCCTTTACCTTCTTGGGATCCAACTTCTTTGTGAGAAGCTCAGATTATTCTAGTGAATGATAGAGATCACATGGGAAGGCCCCTGGAGAGTGAGAGGCCACTCATGGAATCACAGACCCAACCGAGTTCCCAGATGAATACAGCCTCTGCCCCACGGGACAGAGGTGATGAGCCATCACTGCTGAGCACTGCCCACATTGCAGGATGGTGAGCAAATGGGCGTCTGTGTGTCAACTACTAACTTTTGGGGTGGTTTGTTATGCAGTGGTAGGTAACAAAAGCACCGTGGTGCTGCCTATTAGTTATTTTAATGTTCCAGGAGCCTGAAAGAGTGAGAATGGCCCCGGATCCAAGACGATTCTAAAACTCTTGGCTTTGTTATTATTATTTGAAGATAGTTATAAAATGTACCATATACCCTAGTGATTGGCATATGTTATTTCTTTTCTTTTTAAATTTTTATTGTTTGTATAGTACTGGGGATTGAACCCAGGAGCATTCTACCCACAGCTACATCCTCAGTCCTTTTTTATTTTTTGTTTTTTTGAAACAGGGTCTCACTAGGTTGCTGAGAGTCTCACTAAGTTGCTGAGGCTGGCCTCAAACCTGAGATCCTCCTGTCTCAGCCTTCCAGCATATGCTATTTCTTTTTTTTTTTTCAGTACTGGGGATTGAACCCAGGGGCGTTCTACCTCCGCGCTATACCCCCGGCCCTATTTTTTTATACTTTATTTTGAAACCGGGTCTCACGAAGTTGCGGAGGGCCTCACTAGGTAGAGAGAGAGAGAGAGAGAGAGAGAGAGAGAGAAACAGGGAGAGAGAGACAGAGAGAGCTGAGGCTGGCCACGAACCCGGATCCTCCGGTTTCCGCCTCCCAAAGTACTGGGATTACAAGCGTGCGCCACCACGCCCGGCCCAGCATATGTTATTTCTAAATGTTTGTGGAACATCCTCAACCCTGACCAATGCAGGATCCAAAAGAAAAAAAAAAAACGACTTTCTTCTCCCTTTCTCCCTTGCTAATCATCCCAAAACTTTTATACTGCAAATTTCTTTATGCAGACAGCTTGGGATTCCCTGGAGTAGAACTTATTTACCACTAATATTGCATCACTCACACTCACAGCAGGGCAGAGGGAATCTCCATGAGACTGTCCACAGCCCTCTCCATCCAGGAATCTTCATGGCTTCTTCATTGCCATCTTTGAACTACAAGCCAGGGGAATCTTTTCTAGTTTGTTTTATTTTTATTTTATTTTGGGTTATGGGAAAATGAGAATCCGCCTCTTCAATTCCTTCCTTCCTTCTTTCCTTCCTGTTTTTCTAAGGATGTAGACGTTTTCTTAAAATTTATTTATTTTTTATGTTTTTATTGATGCATTGTAGTCTCACATCACAATGAGTATCAGTTTGGTGTTAACATACATGCACACAGCTCTTGGTGTCCCTCCCCCCCGCCTCCCCCCACATGTAGCACTGAGAATGATGTTGGTATAATCTCATATGTACACATTGTTTATGACAGTAATTCCATAGATTCACTTCTTTCTTACCCTTCCCCTTCCCTTGTACCCCTTCCCTTGCACCACTGAGGGTTCTCCGTTGTCATTGGAGTCCCTTTTGTGTCCCCACTACTCCCTAAGTTGCGCATATTAATGAAAATATATGTCCCTTCTGGATGTAGACTTTTTAAAACACAAAAATTTTAGGAAGATGTAAACAATTTGCCTTGTTCCCCTTCCTCTCCTGAAGCCACAGCAGTCTCTTCTAACTAATGAACGTGTGGGTGGGGTGTGGGTAGGGGTGTGGGTGGGGATGAGGAAGCAGAGGAGCAAGAAGGAGAAAAGAAATAGTGGGAGACATGGCGACTGTATCTGCTGCTGGCACGGGGGCCAAGCACTGTGCTGGACAGCAGACTTGCGTGACTTCATTTAACCCTCATGCTGCCCTCGGAAGTAGATGTTCTTTCTATTTTAAGGATAAGGAAACAGGCAGGGAGGGATTGACTAACATCACATGGCCAATAAGAGGCAAAGCTAGTACTGAAACCTGAGTCAGCCAGACACTTGAGCCAGCTCTTAACCTCTTAGTGGCCGCTTGGGATTTCTGGCCTTGTTGTACTGAGAGAGAGAGAGAGAAAAAAAGTAATGAGAAGTGCTGGGAAAGCTGTGGCGTTAGGACATCTGAATGATGTGGGCATCCAGGAGGGGCAGGGGTTGGGATGAGTTGTGTAAGAGAGAGAATACCTCTGCCTGCCTGGACTTGATGTTGAACTAAAATGGAGAGCCAGGAATGAGTTGCCAGGTGGGTGGCTAAAAATATAACTTTCAAAATATGTTCTGACTTGAAGCCTGCTCTCACTGGAAGTAGTTTGATGGTACCTTCTAGAATCAAATGAGGCTTGGGTTGGGTTTCAATAGCTATTCAACTCAATGTGGCAAAGCCGGCATATTATGAAATGCCGGGGCTGATTTCCTGCACATTGGGAAATCAGGGCTAAACAAACAACACAAGAGTACAGTTATACTTGAATGATTCATTCCATCTGTAGAAGTTGTTTAAACAGGAAAGCTAAGTTCACTCAGTATTTGTCTTGGAAAAAGCGGCAGGAGAGATGGAAAGTGAAGAGGGAACAGCTGGAGGGTCAAGGCAGACCTCATCAGGTCCAAGTGGTGCAGAGGGGTGTTTGGTCAGGGACGGGGTGCGGGAGGGGAGAGGCAGATAGCGAAGGCGGGGGTTGGGATATTAGACTATGGAAAGGGTAGAAATAAGACCTGCACCTCACTTCTAACCCAGTCCCTGCATGACTTGTGACCACATTCCCTGGGCCTCTTTGGAATTGTGACCCAAGAGTCTCCTGTACTGGCCCAACTTCAAAGAAGATTGTTACTCAGTTTACAACTGTTTGTTTAGAAACATTTCCAGTCCTAGGGGCTGGAGGTACAACTCAGTGGTAGAGCACAAGCCCTGTACCAAAAGGAAAGGAGAGGAGGAGGAGGAGGAGGAGGAGGAGGAGGAGGGGGAGGAGGAACATTTCCAACTGTCTCTTCTTAGCCTCAGCGAAAACTGTTTCAGAATATTCATGACTAGTGATTGCTTCAACAGTCTATCTTGAGCACAGTTTTCATCTATTTTGAATCAAACTAGAGATTGATTCAAAAGATGCAAATCTTTTTAAAGAACCGTGGTTCCTCAAAAAGTTAAATACATGATTACCATATGACCAAGCAATTCTACTCCTAGGTATATATCCAGAAGAATTGAAAACAGGTATTCACACAAATACTTGTGTACAATTACTCAGAGAAGCACTATTCATAGTAGCCAAAAGATGGGAACAACCCGAATGTCTTTCAGCCAATAATGAGTAAACAAATGTGACAATGGATAAACAAATATATGTATGTATATATTTCAGCCATAAAAAGGAATGAAGTCTGACAGATGCTACAACGTGGATGGACCTTTGAAACAGCATGCTTATTAAAGAAGTCAGATGCAAACGGAACACATTATATGAACGGTTTAGAATAAGTAGAACCTAAGAGACAGAAAGCAATTGGTGATTGTCAGGGTCTGGAGGGAGGAGGGACAGGAGTAACTTCTTCATGGGTACAGGCTTTTTCTTGGGGGTAATGAAAATGTTACGGAACCATACAGAGATGGTGGTTGCACAATAATGTGAGTGTACTAAATGCTACTATAATGGTTTATTTTATGTTATGTGAATTACACACACACACACACACACACACACACACACACACACAAATGCAAGCCACAGAGGAATTTTAAAAGAAGCTGGGAGAGTATGAGGAGATGTCTAGATATCAAATACTCCTGGGAATTTCTCCTTTCTCATATACCACTTCTTATTTGTGCAATGGTCTTAGAATGACATTTTTGAATATGATATGATAGAATATGATATTTGAAAATTCAGTGATTCAAAGAGAATTTCCCCAGAGAGAAATAAAAGGAATAATCAGTCAGAGGTACTGTGTGTGTGTGTGTGTGTGTGTGTGTGTGTGTGTATGTGTGTGTGTGGTGCTGGGGACTGAACTCAGGAGCAGTCTACCTCCAAGTTACAACCCCAGCCCTATTTTATTTTTTATTTGGAAATAGGGTCTGGCTAAGTTGCTAAGAGCCTCACTAAGCTGCTGAGGCTGGTCTTGAACCTGCGATCCTCCTGTCTCAGCCTCCCAAGTACTGGGATTACAGACATGTGCCGTCACGCCAGAGGTGCATTTTATGTTATATAACTAGCAGGATTGTCCAAGTGTGGCTCTGGGTGCTCACCTGGCATCAGCTTGGACCCCAGGGGCTCCCTCATTTTTTCAGCAGAGACAGTACCCATACCCAGATTCCCCTGGGACTGGTGGCTTCCTCCCTGTCCTCCTTAGCTCCCCATGGAGGGGCCTGTACAACCCATTGCCCCAAAGTGCCTAGGTGTGGGAGAGCTGGCATTCCTAATCAACCACTGCAGAGAGCTCCCTAAATCAGACTGCCTGGCACCAAGCATCTGTGCACTCCCTTATGACCAAGGGCACTCTGCCATCCTTGCCCTACAGGAAGGGAGACCCACCTTGGCAGGGGAAGGGGACAGGTGTTCTCCTCTGGGACAGGACCCACACATTGTCCATCAGCCTTGCCCCTGATGGTGGGATGGCAAACACCGCCCCCTAACTTTGGCCTTGGTGTTTTCCTTTTCCCAATAAAGCCAATTCCTTAACCTATACCATGTGATATCTTAGAGTGATGTAGAATCCATCCCAAACACTTTAATAATAAGGGGATATATCTGGTTTACAACCTTTATATAACAAGAAGAAGAAAGTGCACATTTAAGAGTGAGTGGTGAAGCCGGGCGTGGTGGTGCACGCTTGTAATCCCAGTACTTGGGAGGTGGAGACCGGAGGATCCGGGTTCGCGGCCAGCCTCAGCTACTTAATGAGGCCCTCCACAACTTCGTGAGACCCGGTTTCAAAATAAAGGATAAAAAATAGGGCCGGGGGTGTAGCTCGGAGGTAGAACGCCCTAGGTTCAATCCCCGGTACCACAAAAAAAGAAAATAAATAAATAAATAAATAAAGAGTGAGAGGTGAGAGTCCCAGCCAGGTGTGGTGACACTGCCTGTAATCCCAGTACCTCAGAGACTGAGATAGGACTTTAAAATTAAAATAAAATAGGGCTAGGGGTATATCTTAGAGGTAGAATGCCCTGGATTCAATCCCCAGTACCACACACACAAAAAAAATTGAATGAGAGTCCTAGCCCAATATAGTACCAGAGTTTTTCTAAAAATTTGGTAGCAAGGCATGGTGGCACATGCTTGTAATCCCAGTACTTGGGAGGCTGAGACAGGAGGATCATAGGTTCAAGGCCAGCCTCAGCAACTTAGTGAGGTTCTCTGCAACTTAGTGAGACCTGTTTTAAAATTAAAAAAAGAATAAAATAGGGCTGGTGGTGTAGCTCGGGGATAGAATGCCCCTGGCTCCCATCCCTAGTACCACACACACACAATAATAATAATAATAATAATAATAATTATTATTATTATTATTTGAAGAGCCAGGCATGGTGACTCATACCTGTAATCCCAGTACTTGGGAAGGAGGCTGAGACTGGAGGATCACAGGTTCCAGGTCAGCCTCAGCAATTTAGCAAGACCCTCAGCAACTTAGTGAGACCCTGTTTCAAAATAAAAAATAAAATAGGGCTGGGGATCTAGCTCAGAAGAAGAATGCCCCTAGGTTCAATCCCCAGTAACACACACACACAAATACACACACACACACACACACACACACACACACACACACTTGGGGGGAAGATGGGTGGACCTAACCTTATATCTAAAATAAAATTTTAGCCAGGCGTAGTGGTTCACGCTTGTAATCCCAGTACTTGGGGGGCTGAGACAGGAGGATCGCAGGTTCACAACCAGCCTCAGCTACTTAGTGAGGCTCTCTGCAATTTAGTGAGACCCTGTTTCAAAATAAAGAATAAAAAATAGGGCTGGGGTGTAGCTCAGAGGTAGAATGCCCCTGGGTTCAATCCCCAGTACCACAAAAATAAATAAACAAATAAATAAAATCTTAATATGGATACCATATAGAAGCCAATACTAAAGCACTGTTTTTGTTTGTTTGTATTTTTGCAAAAAGTAAAAGGTTTATTGAAGGTTAACTGGTAAGGAGACAGGAAGCAAGCTCAACTCACTCCCTGATCAGCCAGTGTAGAGGGTTTTTAGGGGCCTTGGGAGTTGATGGGTCTGATAACATCTTGGGTTTCGACTGGATGAGTTATTTTTTCAAGGATTTTACTATTTTAGTCCTATGTTGCAATTCGTGTTTAGCACCCCTCACTCGTGATGGTAGTCTGTAGAGCTCCAGTCCTGAGTACAAGGTTCCCTTGGTCTGAGACTTCATTCTATCCAGCCCCAGGCATCTGTAGGTCAGATTTAAGGTGCCTCATAGGACCCATGTTCTGGAAAACATTTTACACAACAGTTTGAAATGAAGAGTTTAGCCAGGAGTGGTGGCTCACGCCTGTAATCCCAGTACTTGGGAGGCTGTGACAGGAGGATCACAGGTTCGCGGCCAACCTCAGCAACTTAGCGAGACCCTGTTTCAAAATAAAAAATAAAATCAGGCTGGGGGTGTAGCTCAGAGGCAGAATGCCCCTGGGTTCAATCCCCAATAACACACACACACACACACACACACACACACACACATGCACAAAGTTCGTTTTTTTTCCTTGGTACTGGAGATTGAACCCAGAGGTATTCTACTTCCAAGCTAAACCCCCCAGCCCTTTTTGAAACAGGGTCTTGCTAGGTTGATGAAAGTCTCACTACTTGCTGAGGCTGTCCTCGAACCTGTGATCCTCCTGTCTCAGCGTCCCAAGTACTGGGATTACAGGCATGCACCACCACACCTGACTGGAAGCACTCTATTTTAACCCCTGCTTGTTTTTTAGAGGTCTTACCCCCAACCTACAAGTCGCTTAGCCACGTGTTCTCAAGCACATGCAGTGCTTGATCTGAGAAAGGATCTGATGGACAAAATTGTCTCCTTCTGAGAGACCAGTAGACAGTAGTGGAAGTGGATGCGGGAGGGAAAAGGGAGGTTCCGGGAAGGACACAGAACAAGTAACATTATGTGCATATATGAAGCATCACTATGAATCTATCATGTACAATTAACCTTGCACCAATAAAAATGTCACCTCAGTACATTTTCAGTGAGTTTTGGGTAATTTATATCCTATGGGGATGGCTCCGTTGCCTGTATTTTATCTGGTCCTACTTAGCCAGAAAGCTAACTTTGAGGAGAATTAGTCAAAAACAAGTGGGGTGCTGTTAGGAGATAGCAGAACCCCATATAATCCAGAATTAGTATTACCTGTCCAGGGCTTGAGCAGGGAATATTCCCAATAGCTGCAGGGTCCTCTTGGGGACCATTCAGTGACTTCCCAGTGCCCCGAGGGCTGTGTGGTTGTCTCCTCTGGCTTCCAGGTAGCTCCTTCCACCCACAGTGTGGGTCTGTCTCCTGCTTCATGTTCTTCCCTGCCTGTACCTCACCTGTAACCTTTTGCTACTCAAACTGTGTTCCCAGGACACAGAGCATTGGAACCACCTGAGATATTCATAGATATAAAGAATCTCAGGCCCCGCTATGGATCAAATGAAGCCCAACTTGCATTCGAACAAGAACAACCTATGACCTGTGCACATAGTAAAACATGAGAAGTAAAGCAGGCTGCCCGCGGTCCTTCAAGCCGGATTCACAGGCCTACTCTTCCATAAACTTCCTTGGGTAGACTGCACAAGTGGTATTTACACTCTCCATTCTGGCCCTGGCCCCAAACACATTGAACTCAAAGAATAGTGTCCCTGGCCTACTAGATGACCCATACATCCTGGGACATTCAGACTTGATCTTTGGACCGCTGGCCCTGCCCCCATGGGGTATGTGATACAGTCATGGCCTCTCTTCCCAAGTCCTGAAGATGTTGGAGACATGTAACTAAACCAAAATCTCTGGGGTCGGGAGTGTAGCTCAGTGGTAGATCATGTGCTTAGCATGTGAAAAGCCTGGTTCCCAAAACTCCTGCCAACCCAGGAAACCTCTCCAGGAAGTCAGAAGAGAAAGAAAACAGTTTTATTATCGTATAAGCATTAAGACTGAAAGTGAAAGGAATCCCACACTTTTGTATAGCCAGGCAGATACAACCCATGGCATGCAGCTCAAGTAAGAGGACTTGACCACCCTGTGTCATGCCCAGCTCATCCTAAACTCACCTGGTAATTGGGCTGCCCATCTGCGTTAGCTAATTGCCTTGATTGAAGGGAAAAATAAAACTTCTCCAATCTTTATGACAGGAGGTAGTTCTGCAAGTTGGAGCCTGGCACTTGCCAAGTTAGGCTCCTACCCTCCCACAGAAACTGGGAGAGGAGGGCCCTGACTTTCTTGACGATTCTATTTCAGAGTTGGCTCCCAGGTCCTTGAGAAAGACAATCCTGGCCTATGAAGGCAGCCAGAAACTTTTTAAAGGCTTTTAAGATTTGCATGCATCTTAAAGGGGCAGAGAAAGGCCAGGTGTAGTGGCACATGCTTGTAATCCCAGTACTTTGGGAGGCGGAGACCGGAGGATCCGGGTTCGCAGCCAGCCTCAGCTCTCTCTCTCTCTCTCTCTCCCTGTCTCTCTCTCTCTCCCTGTCTCTCTCTCTCTCTGTCTACTTAGTGAGGCCCTCCGCAGCTTCGTGAGACCCGGTTTCAAAATAAAAAGTATGAAAAAATAGGGCCGGGGGTGTAGCGCGGAGGTAGAACGCCCCTGGGTTCAATCCCCGGTACCGCAAAAAAAAGGGGGGGACAGAGAAAGAATTTGCAAGTACAAGTTTTTGAAAGTAAATGGTCTGTATGGAAATGTCACAGTCAAACCTATTCGTTTGTAAAGTTAATATGCACTAATAATTATAATAAACTAGAAAGTAAATACTCCAAGAAAGAGCAGGATGGGGGTGGGTATGGGGGGAGTGTCTTTCCCTTATTGCACCAGGGAAAATTAATTTTTTCTCCATTCATATATTTTTTTTTTGCGGTACCGGGGATTAAACCCAGGGGCATTCTACCTCCGTGCTACACCCCTGGCCCTATTTTTATACTTTATTTTGAAACCGGGTCTCATGAAGTTGTGGAGGGCCTCACTAAGTAGAGAGAGAGAGAGAGAGAGAGAGAGCGAGCTGAGGCTGGCCGCGAACCCAGATCCTCCGGTCTCCGCCTCCGAAAGTACTGGGATTACAAGCGTGCGCCACCACGCCCGGCCTCTCCATTCATATTTACCCTTCCAGTGAACATCCTCTGATTCCTCTGGCCTCTGTCTTCTGGTGTGTTCCTCCCCATCCCTTTAGAAAAACCATGAGGCTGGATATGCTATTGCAGCACACTCCTTACCCCAGGCTAATGTGGCTGAGTGATCTCAAAGGTAGGAATGGAATCTCAGGGAAGGGCCTGCAGGGGATTTTGGAAGAAAATGGAAAATGGGTGCAGAAAGGTCGCTGCGGGCAGGACAGCGGTGGTGAGAAGCTGCAGAACCCCATGTGCCGGGTGATTGTGCCAGAGCCCTCGCAGCTGTTTCTATCAACAATCCCATTTTAGGAAGGAGCAGATGCAGCTGCTGCCAGATAAGGTGTGGCCAATTTGAGTCAGACTTTAAAGCATGACGACGACTATCATGGCTATAAAAATGCTGAGCAAAGCGAAAGCCCTTGCTGGGAAATGATCTGTGTCTTGAACTATGATTTTTATAATAAAGGAGAGATAGCAACAATAAAAACAGGTTAACTACAGTCAATGACACAAGTACTCTGATGACTTCTCGGTCCTTCTTCCCTTCTTCTGAACATTTTCCCAAATTTATTTTAACTAAAAGGTTGTTTAAAATTCCCCAAGAGGAGGCCGGGCGTGGTGGCGCACGCTTGTAATCCCAGTACTTTGGGAGGCGGAGACCGGAGGATCTGGATTCGCGGCCAGCCTCAGCTCTCTCTCTCTCTCTCTCTCTCTCACTCTCTCTCTCTCCCTGTCTCTCTTTCTCTCTCTCTCTCTCTCTACTTAGTGAGGCCCTCCGTAACTTCCTGAGACCCGGTTTCAAAATAAAGTATAAAAAACAGGGCCAGGGGTGTGGCGTGGAGGTAGAACACCCCTGGGTTCAATCCCTGGTACCACACACACACACAAAAAATTCCCCAAGAGGCCTGAAATCAGAGAACTACAGTAATATATGCATACCCATGTTCATAGCAGCACAATTCACAATAGCCAAATTATGGAACCAACCCAGGTGTCCATCAGCAGATGAATGGATTACAAAATTATGGGAAATACACACAATGGAATTCTACTCAGCAATAAAGAAGAACAAAATTATGTCATTTGCAAGAAAATGGAAGGACCTGGAGAACATTATGTTAAGTGAGATTAGCCAGTCACAGAAAGTGAAGGGTCATATGTTTTCTCTAATATGCGCAAGCTAAGGAGTAATTGGGATACAAAAGGGACTCCAGATAATGGAGGAGCAACTTCACTGGAGCCAGGGAGGTGGTCTAAGGGAAGGGGAGGGGGAAGTCTGCGGTTCATTAATGGAAATACTACCATTGACTATGTGTACATATGTGAATATACCAACATCAACCTCAGTACTCTGTATTGGGAAGGGGGAAATGGGGAGGAGGAGGGGGGCCCACCAAGTGCTGTGTGCATGTATGTCACTGTCAACATGATTTACATTATGACGTGAGACTATAATGCACCAATAAAAGCATATAAAAAAATTCCCCTAGAGCCGGGCATGGTGGTGCATGCTTGTAATCCCAGTATTTGGGGGGCTGAGACAGGAGGATAGCAGGTTCGCAGCCAGCCTCAGTTACATAGTGAGGCCCTCCGCAACTTAGTGAGACCCTGTTTCAAAATAAAGAATAACGAATAGGGTTGGGGGTGTAGCTCGGAGGTAGAATGCCCCTGGGTTCAATCCCCAGTACTGCAAAATAAATAAATAAATAAAATAAAATTCCCCCTGCTATGTTTGTGTCACTTTGAATATTATTATGATATAACATTGCACCAATAGAAGTATTAAAAAAATTTCCCCAAAGAACACTGTAAAAAGAATTTGAGCTGGTCACTGTGTTGCACACCTATAATCCCAGCAACTTGGGAGGCAGAGGCAGGAGGATCACAGATTCCAGGCCAGCTTGAGAAACAAAGTGAGACCCTATCTCAAAATAACAATAATTGTAATAATAATAATAGCCAGGCATGGTGGCACATGCCTGTAATTCCAGCACTTGGGAGGCTGAGATAGGATTGCAGGTTTGCAGTTAGTCTCAGCAACTTAGTGAAACCTTCAGTAGCTTAGCGAGACCCTGTTTCAAAATAAAAAATAAAATAGTATTGGAGATGCAGCTTGGAGGTAGAATGCCCCTGGGTTCAATCTGCAGTACTACTACTACTACTACTACTAATAATAATAATAATTTGATTTAACTCTAAAAAAAGAGAAAAAAATTGCTTCGTTTGTCACCCATGGTAGTCTTAGAAGAGAAAAAAGAATGTTTTTCTCTGGATCTTGAGCAAAAAGAAAATGAAGTCTTAGATACTAACAGTACCAGCTGTGGAAAAACTACAAACATGAGATGGAGATCTGCTGTCTGTTCTCAAGATTTCCCTTCCAGGCTCTCTTTGCTCCCTGGCTGCCATGAGGTGAGCAGCTTTGTTCTACCTGCACGCTCCCGCCATGATATTCTGCCGCCCCACAGACAAAACGACAGGGCCCACGACCATGGACTGAAACCTCTGAAACACAATGCTGAGGTGAAAACAAGCCGACTCAAGGCTCCTTCTGAAGTGGGGAGCACTGAAATTCTGGAGAAGGAGACAGCAGAGAGTCTCAGCAACGGCACCAGCAGCAACTTGGAAGCAGACAAAAGACTGGCCAAGCGCCTATATCATTTAGACAGATTCAAGAGGTCGGATGTGGCCAAACACCTAGGCAAGAACAATGAATTTAGCAAGCTAGTTGCAGAAGAATATCTGAAGTTTTTTGATTTTACAGGAATGACACTAGATCAGTCTCTCAGGTATTTCTTTAAAGCATTTTCTCTTGTGGGAGAAACTCAAGAATGAGAGAGAGTTTTGATACCCTTCTACAATAGATATTTTTATCGTAACCCAGATACTATTGCTTCACAAGATAGAGTGCCTTGCCTTACCTGTGCCATCATGCTTCTTAACACTGATCTGCATGGCCACAATGTTGGAAAGAAGATGACCTGCCAAGAGTTCATTGCGAATCTCCAAGGGATACATGAAGGCGTAGATTTCCCCAGGGATCTGCTGAAAGCGCTGTACAACTCAATCAAGAATGAGAAGCTTGAAGGAGCAGCAGATGAGAAGGTACCGATGAGAAGGCTAATGGGACACATCCAAAGACCATCAGTCGCATTGGGAGTATGACTAACCCGTTTCTGGACATTCCTCATGACCCAAATGCTGCTGTCTACAAAAGTGGATTCTTGGCTCGGAAAATCTACGCAGATATGGACGGGAAGAAGACTCCAAGAGGAAAGCGAGGATGGAAAACCTTTTATGCCGCCCTGAAGGGAACAGTTCTTTACTTGCAAAAGGATGAATATAAGCCAGAAAAGGCCTTGTCAGAAGAGGACTTAAAAAACGCCGTGAGCGTGCACCATGCCCTGGCATCCAAAGCCACCGACTACAAGAAGAAGCCCAAGGTGTTCAAGCTTAAGATGGCCGACTGGAGGGTCTTGCTTTTTCAGACCCAGAATCCAGAGGAAATGCAGGGGTGGATAAACAAAATTAACTGCATGGCAGCTGTATTTTCTGCACCACCATTTCCAGCAGCCATTGGCTCTCAGAAGAAGTTTAGCCGCCCACTTCTGCCTAGCACGACTAGAAAATTATCTCAGGAGGAACAGCTGAAGTCTCATGAAAGTAAGCTGAAGCAAATCACCACTGAGCTGAGTGAGCATCGCTCCTATCCCCCTGACAAGAAGGTCAAAACCAAGGACATGGATGAGTACAAGCTGAAGGATCACTATCTGGAGTTTGAGCAAGCAATTAGCATTCAATCCATGTAACAGGTGACTGGGTCTTGGACATAGTATTTTCATTCTTCCCTGGTAGGCATTTGCTGCTAGTGAAGAAAAGATAATTTTTCTACATATTTGAAATGGATATTTATTTATTTATTCATTTATTGTGGTACTGGGGATTGAACTCAGGAGGATTCTACCTCTGAGCTACAACCCCAGTCCTATTTTTTATTCTTTATTTTGAAACAGGGTCTCACTAAGTTGCGGAGGGCCTAAGTAGCTGAGGCTGGCTGCGAACTTACGATCCTCCTGTCTCAGCCTCCCAAGTACTGGGATTACAAGTGTGCACCACCATGCCCGGCTTGAAATGGATTTTTAGAGGTAATTGAAAATCAACGTAATATAGCAAAAAAGAATGTCATAAATTAAAAAAAAAGATTTCCCTTCCAGACATTGAAAGCAAATGCCATGCAGAAGAGAATATCACCATTCCTACTGCATTATGTGTGTGCCTTCCTCCTGACATTATATAAAAGTGGCCGGGTGTGGTGGCGCATGCTTGTAATCCCAGTATTTGGGAGGCTGAGACAGGAGGATCCGGGTTCGTGGCCAGCCTCAGCTACTTAGTGAGGCCCTCTGCAACTTAGTGAGACCCTGTTTCAAAATAAAGAATAAAAAATAGGGCTGGGGTTGTAGCTTGGAGGTAGAATGCCCCTGGGTTCAATCCCCAGTACCGCAAAAAAAAAAAAAAAAAAAAAAGTGGAGAAAGTGGGGCACAGGAAGCTTCAACCATGAGATTGTTTCTGCGGTTGTCTGCAAGAGGTCTTATAGTAGGTTGATAATACTCGTTTCAAGCTGAATGTAAGGTGGGAGGGACTTAGGAGTTTAGGTTCTGGTGAAGAGAGAATGATACTTTTTCATCAGTCATCCACCTCTGTAGCTGGTATAATTCATTGCTCTAAAATGCTTCCTATATGGCTGTCCTCGTCCAATGTGCTTCAGTAAGCAATCCTATATACAGAGTGGTCATGTGAAATACTACCAGACTGGAGCTCTATTTTTGTGTAAACTCTGTGAGAGCAAGACATGGGTTTTGTTGATTTCTGTACTCTAGAAAGTAGTGCAATGGTACATAGTGGAAGCTCATAAATGCAGATTGCAAATTTTGCTAACCCTTTCTATTGAGAATTTTTGCATTTACTGCACTTGAAAGAGAGAGAAAGAAAGGGCGGGGGGAGGTTGATTGGGGGAAAGGAGTTGCATTTTCAAACCTCCATCCAATCTGTCATCACTCTGGCTTTCCGCAGCAGCCATTGACTTAGCAGTCCTGGTTCTTATGAACTTATCTACATCATTCCTTACAATGGTGTGGATTTAGAATGTGCCCGTGGCCTTCATGGAAACAAGGGGGGCTTGGTTGCTAAGGCGGTGGTCCCTGGGGATGTGGCCTTGGGGATTATCTAAGGTGTTTCCTCCCCCTCTCCCTCTTTCTTGCTTCCAGCCCCTGTAATGTCAGAGTGGAGCCTTGCTCTCTCCCTTCTCTCTGCTTCTCACCGCCATGCCCTGAGCTCTCCAGACCCAGCATGACATGGATTGAACCCTGAAATCTCCAAAAATCTGTGAACAAACGAAATCTACCATCCTCTAAATTGTGTGGTCAGCTGTTCTGGATTACAGCAGTAAGACTGATATCTGAGACATACTTCCTGGAGGATCTGCCTTCTCCACTGTGGGTAAAAACTTCTGAAATGATTGTGAAAGGTGGAATGCATGAGGCCTGCTTTACCAAAATTGGCACCACCTGGAGACAGTTTAGGACTCTTCCAATGGACTTGTTCTCTGAGGTAGGAGGGGCCTTGTGGTTAACAGATGAGTTTGTGGTATGAAGATAAAACGCACCAGACTCTGAAGAGGTGATTTGTTCAGGGCAAGGCAATGGGACATGCTCACTAAGGAGGAACATTTCAAAGAATGAAACAGGAGTGTCTCAAAGAATGAGGAGGTTTTGTAGAGGCTGGTACAAGAGTCCTGAGGAAGGATGAAGACAGGTCTTATCTCCAACAGGCAGGGGGGTCTTTTGCTAGCTCAACCACAATAAGATAAGGAGGTTTCTCAACTGTGGTGGCTTCCTGGAAGCACAAGGCTCAGATAAAATTCAGTATTGTCAGTGGACTCTGCAGCCCATGTGTGTTTGAATCCTGGTTCCATCACTGTAGCCATATGACCTCAGGCAAGTTACTTAACCTCTCTAGTCTTAGTTTCCTCATCTATAAAAACAGGAATAATATAGTACTTACCTCATAGGGATGTGTGAAGAGTAAATGAGATGAGGCATTTAAAGTGGCTGTGCACAGTGCTTAGTAATGCTATAGCCATTCTTACATATTCTGAGTAGGAGAGTGCTGTAACCAGAGCCCTGGGCCAGAGGCCTAACTCTGGGGGTCCCAACAAACCAGGTCTGGACACACGCCCCAAACAGAAGAGGTAATGGTGAAAGACAGGAAAGGAACTTTAATCAACATGGCCATCTTGGGAAGGCAGAGTGGAATCCAGCAGCTCAGACCTGTCTTCGGGTGCTGACAGGAGCTTTAGGCTTAAATAGAGGAAGAATTGGGGAAGGGGTGAGAGGTACGCATAAATTAAGCAGACTTGGTCAAACCATGGTCCAGTTGATCATTATTTCAGTTCTGGTTCTGCAAGGTAGTTCTGGAGATACCTTTATCGTGTGAGGGGCAATCCCCATGTGTTGCCAGCATGTTTATGTATCAGACCTGTGGTCCTGGAAGGGGGCAATTCAGTTTCCATGGGCTGATTATTCCTGCTTAGGAGGAAAGACTCATTATCGGGTGACTCTCTGGAAGGTGTAGGTCAACGACTAAAGACAGATGTCTAGGCACCACTCCAGGGGTCTGAAACAGGATCTGTAGAAACAGTTGAATGTCCCTGCAAATCTCCCAGTCTTTTTTTTTTTTTTTGCAGTACTGGGGATTGAACTCCAGGGCATTCTACCTCCAAGCTACACCCCCAGCCCTATTTTTTTATTCTTTATTTTGAAACAGGGTCTCACTAAGTTATAGAAGGCCTCACTAAGTAGCTGAGGCTGGCTGCAAACCTGTGATCCTCCTGTATCAGGAGAACCTGCAGGCCTGAGAAGAGCCAATGTTTTGCTGGGCATGGTGGCACATGCCTGTAATCTTAGCACTTGGAAGGCTGAGACAGGATGATTGTGGGTTCAAGGCCAGCCTGTGGTAGCTTAGCAAGACCCTGTTGCAAAATTAAAAAAAAGAGGGCTGAGGGTATAGCTTTGTGGTAGAGCACCCCTGAATTCAATCTCCAGTGGAGAGAGACAGAGACAGAGAAAGAGAGAGAGAGAGAGAGAGAGAGAGAGAGAGAAACTGCTTTCAGCAAAGGCAGGGTCTCTAAGTGACCATTAAAATGCTATGATTTGAATGTTTGGGTCCTTCCAAAATCCACATGTGTTCTTTGCACAAGTATTTTTTTTTTTTTTGTATAACATTGCAGTGGTCTTTGTGCAAGGTTGTGGTTCTGGTCTAGTCTTTTGTGATAGTTACTGTCATCAGGCATAAACATAAAATTTCCTCCTTCATACCTGTTCAGTTTTGTTTCATTTCTTGTAAGGGCTTGACAGAAGTGACTCCGTTGGATTCTGACAACTTTCTGAGCACTTTACATGTGAAAACCACTTTAATCTTCACAAAATCCAGGGAAGAAAGTGCTATAATTTTTCTCATTTTCACAGATGAGCACACAGAGGGGTTAGACAACATTCCCAAGGTTGTACAGCTGGCAAGTCACACAGCCAGAACTTAAACCCAGGCCAACCTTGCTCTTACCAATATTCATGAGCTCGGACACCCTAACACAGTGGAACCATTAGTTTGAATTTTGCACATAGCAGAGGAGTTTGGAAAGATTAAAAACTATTTTAATTAGTTGCTCCCAAACAACTGGAACCTGTCAGGCTAGCTATACAGGTTTAAGTCACTTTATGATTATCACAAGAATTGTGAGGAATCATAATAAAAATAAACAGACATTAAATGATTCACTCCAGTATAACTACAATTATCTAGTTTCCCTCATTTTTTTTTTTTTTTTTGCGGTACCGGGGATTGAACCCAGGGGCGTTCTACCTTCGCGCTACACCCCCGGCCCTATTTTTTATGCTTTATTTTGAAACCGGGTCTCACGAAGTTGTGGAGGGCCTCACTAGGTAGAAAGAGAGAGAGACAGGGAGAGAGAGAGAGAGAGAGAGAGAGAGCTGAGGCTGGCCGCGAACCCGGATCCTCCGGTTGACCAAGTCTGGTACTTTTTCATATTCTATTTCATGTCATGAGATGCTCAAAGGTGATGTGTGAAAAGCATAGGCTAGAAATGGCAGCCACTGGTAGAGCCCACATTTAGGTAAAAGTTGGCTCAAGATGGTGTGAAGAACTGGGAAGATGAGCCGGGCGTGGTGGCGCACGCTTGTAATCCCAGTACTTTGGGAGGAGGAGACCGGAGGATCCAGTTTCATGGCCAGCCTCAGCTTTCTCTTTCTCTCTCTCTCTCTCTCTCTCTCTCTCCTTAGTGAGGCCCTCTGCAACTTCGTGAGACCCGATTTCAAAATAAAGTATAAAAAAATAGGGCCGGGGGTGTAGCGCAGAGGTAGAACGCCCCTGGGTTCAATCCCTGGTACTGCAAAAAAAAAAAAAAAAAAAAAAAGAACTGAGAAGATGAGGAAGATGAGTAGGACTTAGGGCTAGTCTTACTCCTTTTTATGTCTGTCTGTCCCAGTCCTGCTCCAATATTGTCACTATCACAGAAGGTAAAGTCCAATTATTCTAAGGACAAACCCAGAAGTTTGGGCTCATGGAAGTTTCCTGTGAGTTCCCCAAGTCCTTAGAAATTGAATGTAAATTCGACCAACAATTGTAGAGCTTCTTGTAAGTTACCATACACTGTGGGGTCTGAATGTGTCTCCCAAATTTATATGTTGAAATCCTAGTCCCCAACTTGATGGTATTAGGAAGTGGGGCCTTTGCAAGATACATGTCATTGTCTTGGTGCATTTTCTTCTACTATAACTGAACACTGGGGACTGGGTGACTTATATAGAATAGAAGTTTATTTGGGCTCGTAGTTCTAGAGGCTGGGACAGGAGGATCACTGGTTCGAGGCCAGCCCACAGTAACTTGGTGAGACTCTGTTTCAAAATAAAAAATAAAAAAAGGGCTGGGAGCATATCTCAGTGATAGAGTACACTTGGCTTCAATCCCTAGTAACATACACACACACACACACACACACACACACGCACGCACATGCACACGCACATTTGCACATGCACACGCACAGGAGAGAGAGGTCTAAGTAAAACCTCCCAACTTTTCCACCATGTAATGACACAACAGGAAGGCACCATTATAAGCCAGAATATGGGCATTTTCCATACCCCGAATTAACCTTGATCTTAGACTTTCCAGCCTCCAGAATAGTTAAAATTCTCTATTGTTTATAAGCTATCCAGTGCATGATAACTTGTTCTAGCAGCCCAAATAGACCAAGACATCGCGGTAGGAGTTAAAAAAAAGTAGTAAATCATTTCTTGCCTCCCCATGGCTCAAATTCAATGGTAGAAGCAGACACCTCAAATATTTTGAGTGAAAAACACTTTAATTATAAATTAAAATGATAAATGCCACAGATAGAATGAGAAAAGATCTTCTCTTTCCCCAATCATTGGGTTCTACTCCACCCTGAGCCACTTGCACTGAACCCTGGGCCAATTTGAACTGGAACTATCTAGGGAATGCTATGTGCTGATTGACTTGCGCTGGGGCCATCCTGAACCAGTCCCTGGTGAAATGTGAATATAGTGGTTGATATCTACTAACTAGAGTCAGTCCCAAGAGCTGGGTATAGCCATTCTTCTGAAATGAGTAATAGCTACACAACAGGGAAGGAATAGGATAATTACCAAAGAGGTATCTATAATGCTCACTAAAAACACTAAATGCTTCATATTTAATAGAAAACATTAAATAGTCCTTTCATGCCTTCTTTTCATACTGAAAAGAGCTATATTAGAGGCAAGGGAAGGGGGAGGAAAGATTCCTTCTAACTAGGAATATCTAGGAACACCTCTGGGAAGATGTGAGATTAGAATTTCAAGCTGGGTATGGTGGCACATGCTTGTAATCTCAGTACTTGGGAGGCTGAGTACAGAAGGATCCGGGTTTGCGGCCTGCCTCAGCTGCTTAGTGAGGCCCTCCGCAACTTAGTGAGACCCTGTTTCAAAATAAAGAACAACAACAACAAAAAAATAGGGCTGGGGGTGTAGTTCGGAGGTAGAATGCTCCTGGGTTCAATCCCCAGTACCACAAAAAAAAAAAAAAGAATTGGAATTTCAAAGATAGTAGTAGAGACCTACTACTAAGGGATTTTTAGACAACATGAACAACAATTAAGAAGGAAAATACATGGAAGAGAGGAATAGAAAGTGGAACAATACGATTAGGAGAAAGAGTGGGAAATACAGGAAGATAGGCTTGGAACAGCCACTGGCCATGGTTTGGATGTGGCTTCAGTGTCTCCCAGGAGCTCATGTGTTGGGACGTTGGTCTTCAGTGTGGTGATGTTGATAGATAGTGGGACCTTTAAAAGGTGGGGCCTAGGCCACATGTGGTGGCACACACCTGTAATCCCAGTACTTGGGAGGCTGAGATAGGAGGATCACAGTTTAAAGGCCAGCCTCAGCAACTTAGCAAGACCCTCAGCAACTTAGGGACACCCTGCTTCATACTACAAAATAAAAAGGGCTGGGGGTGTAGCTCAGTGGTGGAGTGTTCCTGGGTTCAATCCCAAATACAAAAAAAAAAAGTAATTAGGTCATGGAGGGCACTGCCCTCAGAACGACTTGATATAATTCTCATAGAACCCTGGCAATTCTCTCAAGAGGGTTGTTATGAAAGAGGGAGCATGACCCCACATTGCCCTCTGGCTTCCTATCTGGCTATTACGTGATGCTATCTGCCATTAGGCCCCACCAGACACCAAATTGATGGGGATACTTGATCTTGGACTTTTAGCCTCCAAAACTGAGAACTAAAGAAACTTATTTATAAAATACCTGGCTTCCTGGCTTCAGGCATTTTGTTATAGTAATGGAAAATGGATAACCTGAAGACTCATAATTTATTCTGCATCTAATGGAGAGCCATGGAAGGCTTTAAGAAAGGATATACAATTATTAGGTCTCTGCTTGCCCAAAGATATCCTTCTGTGTCAGTGTTGACCGGGTCAAGTGGAATGTCTCCAGATGACCTTGGGTTGAGCTGTTCCAAGAGTGCTTCCATGTTCAGGAAATAGGGACAGAGTTTCCCCTTAAGCTCTGATTCCCTGTCAAATACTAATCGAGCTCTAGGAGGCTGTTTCTACCATTCTGTGAATACAAGTGTGAGCTTTCCAAGATGAATGGACAACCACCCAGGGGATGGCTGAGGGGTCCTGCCAGGGTCCTGGGGAATTTACCTCCTCATTCTAGTTTTCTCTTTCTTTCTTTCATTTATTTATTTATTTTTATTTTTTATTTTTTGGTGTGTGTGTGGTACTGGTAATTGAACTCAGAGGCATTATACCCCTGAGCTACAACCCCAGTCCTATTTTATTTTGAAACAGAGTCTCACTGAGTTGCAGAGGGCCTTGTTCCTGAGGCTGGCGGCAAACTTGTGATACTCCTGTCTGAGCCTCCCAAATACTGGGCTTACAGGCCCGCGCCACCATGTCCGGCTCTCATCCCATTTTTATGTTCAGCGCAGCCACCCATAGAAGGCAGGACTCCTAGTGACCACCAAGAATTAGACAAGCAAAGGCAGCTCCAGGGCCAGCAAGGGGCAGATTTAAAAGGGGCAAGCTGCATGAACCCATTGCGCCTGTTTCGGCCCAAAGAAGACTAGGAAGGGTGCAATGGGAAGGAGAAAAGGAGGGCGCTTACCTATGTAATGTACAAAGACATAACATTTTAAAACCTTATGACTTCTTTCCAACTTTGTTATTGTGGTAAAATATACATAACACAGAGCTGGGGTGTACTTTAAGTGTATGGTTCAATGGCGTTACGTATATTATAAGTGCTGTGATCATTTACCACCTCCTACTGCCACCTGGTAACTGCTTTTCTGGTAGCTGTCTTTTTAACTTCAGGTATAGAGCATTGGTCCATCTTGTTATTTAATTCATGGCTCTGAACTAGCGATTGGGTACCCAAGGCCCTCTTTTACACATTCATTTATTCATTTATTCCTTTTTGTCCCTAGTCTCCACTTCCCTCCCTCTGTCATCTCCATAGGCATTCTCTCTGGGTGTTTGGAATATATCATATCATATCTATCTATGTACCTATCTGTATATATATATATATATATATATATATATATATATGAGTTTTTCTATTACTGTATAATATACACAGTAAAATACACAAACCAGAGACTACAGCTCATTGAGTTTTTACATATGTATGCCCATGTGTCCACATCCAGATCAAGACAGAGAACATGACCACCGTCCCAACAGGCTCCCTCAATGTTTTGCTTCCAATCCAGGACTGCTTTCTAATTTCTCGCCTTAAAGTTCTGCTGCTTTTGTTATTCAAAAAAATTTTTTTTCTGGAAAGCACCATGAACTAAGTATTGTTGAGTATATATTAAAATGCTCAGAGGTAGTAATTGGTCTTCAAGTGAGAAGGATGTAGTAATAGTGTTTGGAAACACTATTACACATCAAGCATCCCTTGGTATTTATGGGGATTAGTTCCTGCAACACCCCCTCCAGAATTCCAAAATTGAAGGGTGCTCAAATCCCTTATAAAAAAATAGTGTGTGTGTGTGTGTGTGTGTGTGTGTGTGTGCGTGCGTGTGTGTGTGTGTGTGTATGTGTGTGTGTGTGGTGTAGAGAGAGAAGGATTAAATTATAATGACTAATTTTAAAAGAAATAAAAAGTATGTTAATTGTTTCCCACTAGATAAGGAGTCAAAATTACTACATGGAACATGTATCAACTTGAGAGGATGCAGAAGTCATAAAAACAGGTGGTTTCTTATTCATTCAACAAGCACCAGAAATGAAGTACTAAGATGACAAGGACCAAGTCCAAGGACCAAGTACTAAGACTACAAGGACCAAGTTTTATTCTCCATTGCATCTCTAGTGCTTAACATGGTGCATACCATGTTGATATTTGTTAAATGAATACCTACTGTGTGCCAGGTAAAGTACTATAAACAAACTGGACATGACCCCTACCCCCAGTTTTCTATAGAAATCCTACCTCCTCAAAGTAATAGAAGCTTGAATTGGCTATCAGCCTAACATCAAAGATAACAAAAACAATGAATGGGGCCACTTACAATGATGACCTATGTGGCTTTCCCCCCTAACTCATTCTTATAACAACTCTGAGAAATCGGCAGGACAAATATCACTACCACCATTTCACAGCTGGAACAGTCCTCCCCAGTAGTTCTTGAGGAATTTTTTTTTTTTTTTTTTTTTTTTGCGGTACCGGGGATTGAACCCAGGGGCATTCTACCTCCGAGCTACACCCCCGGCCCTATTTTTTATACTTTATTTTGAAACCGGGTCTCACTAAGTTGCGGAGGGCCTCACTAAGTAGCTGAGGTTGGCCGCGAACCTGTATCCTCCTGTCTCTGCCTCCCAAGTACTGGGATTACAAGCGTGTGCCACCACGCCTGGCTTGAGGCATTCTTAATTGCCTGTGTGGTATTAAGTTCTGCATATTTATCATCTCCTTGAATCCTCCCAATAACCCTATATGTAGGTATTAGTATTCCCTCCATTTTCAGACTAGGTAATTGATGAAGTTTAGGAAAGAAGTTGAAGCAACAACGCCCAGGATTATTGAATGGTAGCACCAAGGCGCGGCGCCCCGGTGGGACTCTGCGCAGGGCTCTCCGCCCACGCTGCAAAGGCAGCTGAACACCACAGCAAGTGAAAACGCTGGAACCAGCCCAGGCCAGGGGACCCCTCATACTACGTAATAGGTCCCCAAAGGTCAAGCAGACTTACTCCCAGAAAGTCTGAAGATGAGAAGATTCTGGCTAACTACAATAGTTATCTTACCATAACAAACACAATTTCGGACACAGGAGAAGGCTTTCCTGGTATTTCCTCCGGAAGCAATGCTGACATTGAAATCAGAAACAGAAGGAGATGGGGAATTTCCCCAAACCAAACGCTCCCTCCGGCAATCTGCGTCCAGCTGGATGGTCACAGCACTGCTGGAAGTGGGTTGAGGCAAAAGAATTAAATAGCAGGAGAGCCGAAAGGGACTGTGGAAATCAGCTGGTGACCAGATACAAGTGCGCAGCCCTGGGTATACGGAGGCAGAGGCACAAAGGGAGTCCCGAGGCCTCTAGGGAAACATCTTCCTGCTAGAAGACTTTCCCTCCCCTTTCTCTTGTTATCTCTCTTCTCTCTCTCTCTCTCTCTCTCTCTCTCTCTCTCTCTCTCTCGGTACTGGGGATTGAACCCAGGGGCGTTCTACCTCCGAGCTACACCCCCAGCCCTATTTTTTTTTATTCTTTATTTTGAAACAGGGTCTCCCTAAGTTGTGGAGGGCCTCACTAAGTAGATGAGGCTGGCCGCGGATCCTCCCGTATCAGCCTCCCAAGTACTGGGATTACAAACGTGCGCCACCACGCCTGGCTTTCTTGTTATCTCTTTATCTCTCCCCTTTCTCTCCCTTTCTTTCTCTTTCTTTCTTTCTTTCTTTCTTTCTTTCTTTCTTTCTTTCTTCTTTCTCTTTCTTGTTATCTCTATCTCTCCCACCACTTTCTCTCTTTCTTTTCCTTCCTTCCTTCCTTCCTTCCTCTATTCCTTCCTTCCTCTATTCCTTCCTTCCTTCCTTCCTTCCTTCCTTCCTTCCTTCCTTCTATTCCTTCCTTCCTCTATTCCTTCCTTCCTTCCTTCCTTCCTTCCTCCCTCCCTCCCTCCCTTTCTCTCTCTCTTTTTCTTTCTTTCTTTCTCCAGTAAACTATTTTTTTTAAACGGTGATGAACAAGAAAGGCCTTGTGCAGCTGATGGTAAACTTCACTGCGGAGGAGACGAACACTCCTTCCCGGGAGATGCAACCCTGGCAGCGCAGGCCGCGGTGCTCCTCCGGCCGCGCCCCGGGTAGGGAGGGCGGCGCGGCGGGGTCGGGCAGCCGGGGTGCAGGGTGGGCAGGTCGGGCGGGGCGGCGCCCGGCTGGGCGGTCTCCTAGCGACCCGAGAGGCCGCCGGTGCACAGCACCGAGGTGGGGCGGCGGTGGTGCAGCCGGGCGCCATGGCAGATCGCCGGCGGCAGGTGCGGCCCGGGACGCTGGCCCCGGCGCGCGAGGGCGCGAACTGCAGGCGCGGGTAAGCGCGCGTCCCACCGGTGCCGCGCGGGCGCCCGGACCCAGCGGACCCCGGGCTGGGCTGGGCTGGGCTGGGCTGGGCTGGGGCGGCGGAGGGCTGGGCCTCCCGACCCGCCTGCTTCTCCCCCGCTGCGCCCCCTGCACCTGTGTGGTTATGGTAACGTAAACTAACCGGAGCTGGATGCTCGCGGAGTCGCTTCCTGCCGCATCCTCAAACCTCCCCAGCGCATGCAGGTTCACATCCCCACAGCGTCAGCCTTGGAGGCTGCTCCACATAGGCCCCGGGCTCTCCTGTCTCCAGCCCACTCTCCCCTGGGTTGGCCAGCTGTTCCAACAGTTGCTCCAGGCCGCCGGGAGCTTGTATCTAGCATAAGGCACCTGCAAGGCTTCTGTGCACCTGGAGCCCTGCGCCGTCCCGCTGGTGGCGCCGGACCAAGCCAAGCCGCTGCTGGAGGAGTGTCTCAGGTCCAAGGGAGGCCTGCTGCCATTTGGAGGGTTGGTGTCACAGCCTCCCGGCAGGAACACGAGGCCTTTTTCCTTTGGTGAATCCTTGAGAATGGCATCCGGTCACGTGGAGGCCGTGCATTGTGGTAGTTAAGATGCCAAAGTCTATGCCTATTATTCTTAGGTTTGCTCTTTGTGTGTGTGTGTGTGTGTGTGTGTGTGTGTGTGTGGCACTAGGGATGGAACCTAGGTGTGTTCTACCTCTGAGTTACACCCCCAATCCTATTTTACTCTTTTATTTTGAAACAGGGTCTCACTAAGTTGTGGACAGCCTCACTAAGTTGCTGAGACTGGCTATAAATCTGCAATCCTCAGGTCTCAGCCTCCCAAATCCTGGGATTACAAGCATGTGCCACCACATCCAACAGCTTTTCTCTTTTAAAGTTATCCTATATCTCTTGACTGTCCAGCTCATGCTGTCAAATTGATTTTTCTAAATTATATACTATGTATTCATTTTTGGAGTGGTCATCTTCTAAAAGTGAGATTCTGTCTACCATTGTAGGTTTGTATTGATGTTTTAATTTGATTTATTGCATCCTTCACTTCCTTCAGAGCTTCTTTTTGATTCCTGTTCAGGGTATCAGATTCTTTGTTTATTAGATCATTTATTTCACGCTCTCTCTGAACTCTTTTCTGAAATCCTGTATAATTTCTACTATTAAACTTCTGAATTCTTCTTCTGGCATTCTCTGCAACTCTGCATTGGGGGTCTGTTGTTGTGGGATTGTGTGGACTCATTGTTTCCTTGCTATTCTTCTTTCTCATGGTTTCAGGTCTCTTGAGTTTATATCTTTGTTGCTTTTGATAGCTCTCTCTCACTCTGTGGATTTCCTATGTCTAATCTCTCTTTATAATATCTTATTCTGGAGGTAAATATTTACCTTAAGGTATACCTTAAAAGTGAATAGCCTCTGTCATATGGGTATTTGCAGCTTTCTGTTGAGTTTATCACCCTATAACGCCAGCTTTGAGGTCTGTGCCCCGTATCACCCCCCTGTTGTTCTGTCTGTAGATGGCCAATATTGGGTTGCAGTTACTCCAGGACTCTGTCTGCCCACTGCAATGGTGGAATTGATGGGTGCCGGGTGTTAAGGACTGGGGAACTATCTGTTGCCTCTGTAATAGGGAGTAGTTTCTGAGGTGTGGGCAGAGCAGTTTGTGTCCTGTGCATTTATTTATTTATTTATTTATTTGCAGTATTGGGGATTGAATCCAGGGGCATTCTAAGTCTGAGCTACACCCCCAGGCCTATTTTTTATTCTTTATTTTGAAACAGGGTCTCACTAAATTGTAGAGCGCCTTACTAAGTAAGTAGCTGAGGATGGCCAAAAACCTGTAATCCTCCTGTCTTAGCCTCCCAAGTACTGGGATTACAAGTGCATGCCACCACACCAGCTTCCTGTGCATTTTTAAAACTCTATGTGCGGGGTGCTGGGTGGCTCCATCTGTCACCTGTGATTGGTTTGTCCTTAGTATCTGGAAGTCCTTCCTGTTGGTTCACCTATCTGATCCAGCCTCAGCAGTAGGGGTTTAGAGGAGTCAGCTGGTATATACAAGGGCAAATTGTATTGTAATCAATGGTGAAGGGTGAGTGAGGAGGAAGGAGATGGAGTGATGAATGCAACAATAGGGTAAAGTTGAAAATAGAATCAAGTAGAATAAAAGTTTGCACGTGGTTAGGTAATATATAGTAAAGAATAAACATAGTAAAAATAAAGGAAAATTCTAGTAACCAGTGTAGAATATTTAGATATAGTGAAAGAAAAATGGATATAGTACAAGGAACTGGCAGTTTCACTAGCTTCACTAGGAGTCAGACAAGCAAAACAGAACACAGTGAATCTCTCACATGTACACACACAAGAGGCGAGGAAGAGAAAATAAGTAAATAAATAAAAAGGAAACTTAAGAATTGTTTAAACGAGAATGAGTAAAATTTCCTTCTTGGACGTGAGCTGATTCCCCTTGTGGCTTTGAATATTTCCTTGTCATTTAAATTTTTCTTGTTTTAAGGCTTGTTTAGAAGAGATGTGTAAGCTGCTCCAAAGCTCTGGTTCAAGCCTGCTCACCTGCCCATTCTGTTTTCTACTTTGCTAGGGAGGCAGATTGGGGCAGAAATGCAGGGAGAGGCTGGCCCCTGCTGGTTGCTAGGAGGAGGTTCTTTTAGGCTGGGTGTTGGGGGTGTGGCCCAGGGCACTCATCCCACATTCACTATGGTCCTAGGCTTGATCCCCTGCACCGAAAAAAAAAAAAAAAAGGAAAAAAAGGAGAGAGGAAAGAGAGAAAACATGCAAAAGGGTAAAGAAAAAAAAAACCCAAACAAACAACCTACAAATACACAAGTACAGAGTAGCAGAGTAGCAGCACAAAACAAAGAAACAGACAGAACAAAAAGGTGAAGAAAAAAATGGAACAACAATAAAAAACTCTCCCACTTGGTCTCTGCTGCCCTCCTGGGTCTGCGTGGATGCTTTCAGCTGTTTAAGGTCTACTTATTACAGTAGGTTCTGGAGCACATTCCAAGCAATCTTGGTTGCTAATAAGCCTGTAACAGAGGCATCAGGTTGCAGCCCCAGTGCTATGGTCTCCTGCCCAGTGTCTCTCTCTGTGCAGGTGCCATGCACTGGGCCCCAGGAAGAGGTTCCATCTGAAAGCAAGCACGGGGACTCAGTGCTCTCCACAGAGAAGACTGGGTTGGTCTGTGGCTTCCAAGCCTGGTGTTTTCCTCAGAGTTCTGTGTGCAGCGTGCAGCCATGGTCTGTGTGAATTCCCACCCCCTTTTTATGGTCTCTTTTCAGTTACCCTGTGAGGAGTCTGCACTCCCCTCCCTGGGGTTCACTCAGTCACCTCTGTGGCTGGGCACGTGGTGGGACAGGGGTAGGGAGGGACGAGGTTGTGGATTTGGTCGTCCTTCTGTGTCCTGTCCTAACAGGTCTGTGCAGTTCTGTGGCTGGTGTCGCAGGTTGCTGGTTATAAGATTTTTCTTGGATTTCCAAAGTTTCTGCTGTTCGACGGTGCATGCTATTGTTCTCACATCTCTGCTTGTTTGGGGATTTGTTGTTTCTTTTTCCTTTTTCAGCCTGGGTGTTTAAAAGCAGCCTTGTAGATACTGAGTTTCTCTGTCTTTAGTTCCCACCTCCTATGAAGGTAGTCTGGGATGTGTTTGGAGCTCCCCGAGATGAGTAAAGCAGGCTCGCCTGAGGGTCCCTACTCTGTTGCCATCTTGCTCTCTCTCTATCTTCCCAGCCCTTTTTACTTGTTTGCTTATTTATTTATTTATTGGTACTGGGGGTTGAACCCAGAGGCATTCTACTTTTAAGCTATACCCCCAGCTCAACTTTATTTCTTATTTGGAAATAGGATCTCGCTAGGTTGCTGAGAGCCTTGCTAAATTGCTGAGGCTGGCTTTGAACCTGCAATTCTTTTGTTTCAGCCTCCCAAGTACTGGGATTACAAGCGTGTGCCACCATGCCTGGCTTGCTTATTTATTTTTGAGACAGGGTCTTGCTAAATTGCCCAGGCTGGCCTCAAACTTGAGATCTTCCTAACTCAACTTCCCCGGTAGCTGGGATTACAGGCATGCACTACTGTACCAGGCTTACTATCTATTTCGTAGGGTTGCTTTGTAATTTAAATATGCTGATACATGCAAAGCACTTAGAACAGTGCCTATTGTAGAGGAAGTTCTCCGTTTGTATTAACTATTAGGATTCTTATCAAAACACAAAGAGAATCAAGTGACAGTTTGGTGTGCCTGATGCAGTTCATGGACTGCCACTTTGCAACCTTTGACCTGCTGAGTTTAGTGGGGAAATGAGGTCCCTAGAGCTCATAAAAAGTGCCAAGGTCATTTGGCTAGTTAGGGGCTGACCTGTTTCTGAGACCTGGGTTCTTTCTACTCTATTGCACTTGTCTCTTTTAGTGAAAAGAAGGGGTCCTTGAGAGGGGAGCAATTGCAGTGTCCTCCACAAAGAGAATGGATAAAAAGAAATGTGGTGGCAGTAGTTGAAATAATGGATTAGATTTATACATGAATGGGTCTCTAAAATATAACAACATGGGTGACATGGATGAGTCTTTGAAATATAGTGCTTGGTAAACAAGTAAGAAATAGTAAAGTAAGCCTGGTGGTGCACACCTATAATTCTAGTACTTGGGAGGCTGAGACAGGAGGATCTGGGTTCGCGGCCAGCCTCAGCTACTTAGTGAGGCCCTCTGCAACTTAGTGAGACCCTGTTTCAAAATAAAGAATAAAAAATAGGGCTGGGGGTATAGCTCAGAGGTAGAATGCCCCTGGGTTCAATCCCCAGTACCGCAAAAAAAAAAAAAAAAAAAAAAAAGAGGTAGGAACCAAGTCATGGAGGGTAAAACAGACTTGACAGCTTCCCATACTTAGGAACTGTCGACTTTATTGAAGTTGTGTATCCATGATGCTTGCTCATATATTTTGATAATGTTGGTCTCGACTGTTTCTGATGTGTTAATGTATATGCAACAGGTTTTGTTTAAGGTCGCACATACACCACTTTTATCTGCAAGCAATAATCAATGGCCATTAGGTTGTCAAATACTACCCCTACTAGGGACTCATGTGCTGTTTTAAGCCCCTGAAGGGCATCGGCGGTGGTGACCATGAAGGTTTCAAGGGTATGGGTTATATTTTTAATAGTGGCCTCGTCATATGCAAAATCTCCCCAAGGGGCTAGCAATCCAATGACTAATGCGCCCCCTGCCATCAGGAGCGGTAATTCTCTCATTTCTACATACTGTTTTCTTTCTGCCTTAATTCCTTTCTTAACTTTATATTTTGAAACAATCTTATAAATTTTTATATTGAGATAAAATTATGTTTTCCTTAATGAAAATAGAGAGGTCAAAATTGTATTTTATAACAAAATAAGAAACAAATCAAGATCATCTATTTAAGTCTTACAATGGCCTGGACTTTAAAGAGTTACAGTTTTTGTTTTCAGATGTTTACATTTCAGCTAGGACTGACTAAAATAACAAACTTCCAAGCAACCTTGAATAGCAAAATTATCTTAGTACAAACAGAAAAACAGCGGAAGAGGGGAAAAGAGAAAGCCAACTCTAAGTAGCTTAAGTGTTTTTTTTTATTTTGAGGCTTTCCTGGAGGGATGAAATGGTCCTGCAGACAAAAGGGGTATAATTTTTTTGTGTGTGGTACTGGGTATTGAACCTAGGGGCATTTTACTTCCAAACTACACCCCCAGCCCTATTTTTTATTCTTTATTTTGAAACAGGGTCTCACTAAGTTGCAGAGGGTCTCACTGAGTCTGGCCACGAACCTGCAGTTCTCCTGTCTCAGCCTCCTAAGTACTGGGATTACAAGCATGCACCACTATTCCTGGCAAAAGGGGTATAATTTTAAATAGGACTAAGGGTAAGGCTTGCACCCAAGTTAGCTTTTTTTGGCATATTTTTTAACCTAGTTTTGTTAGTTTTATTTATTTTGCCTGAACTCTGTGGCCTATATGTGGAGTGCAGAAGAAACTGAGAGCTTTTCCTGAGGATCTGGGGGTTGAACTTATCCTGATGTTGGAGGATGCACGCCAGGGGAGTTCGAGCTTCCACCTTGGGCTACTGGGATCCCATCTATGAGAGAGAGGGTGTGCTCGGGAGGTCGCCCTCCTCCCTTGCACCCTGTGACAGAAACCCGGTTGGGGGCGAGTCCGACCAGGTGTCATCTGTGGGCTTCATGAGAGCGGCCTCACGGTCCACCAGGGATGGCCTCTACGAGCGTGGGGCTTTGCCATTCTTGCCCCTGCCTCGATTCATTCTTCCCTGCCTGCTGTCCCCCCACTTCTCTGTCCAGGTGGGGTCCCATATATCCTCTTGTACCCCAGATATTGCTGGTATTTCTAATTGATAAACCATTACAGCTCCCAAAACACTTGCAGCAGCCACGATGGCTGGTGACCATTAGGGCTAAGATCTAGAGTGTGGGAGGGTCCTGCCTTTCACCTGTCTTTATGCTTTGAGGAGAATGTGGCATGGGTTAGATGGGGATAAAGGCCTAAGGATGACAGGAGCGCAGTAACAGGTACCCATGGACATTCCTCCTTCCTGAATCCTACATAGAAGTTTTCTGGATGCATGCAAGGACTATGTTCTGTCAGGTGACAAAGGAGCGGGGCCCAGGGCCCAGAGGACAGAGGTCCCTGTGGCTTCCATTGCTGAGTCTGCTTACAGAAAGGGCAGGGGTTTTGGTGAGGGCACACCCAGAGCATAAGAAGGCGCGTGCTTTCCCCAAGCTCAGCTTCCCACGCGGCTTTTAAAAGAGTGTCCCATTTTAGGCGGGGGGAAAATTGGGGGTGCCCTACAAGATCAGGATGGGTTTCCCAGGAACCTCAATATAAGTTGTGGTACTGGCTTAGTCCTGCTTGCATGGCAATAGGCAGCAAGAACTGTTACCCCGTAGGGCGTGAAGCTCCAGGTCGCTTACTGGTTGCCATGGAGCCTAAGCAAGCTTGGGAGAGGGCCAGAGACTCCTGTCTGCTCTACACTAGTTATAGTGATGATTCTCCTCCCCTGGAGTTTTAGCCATAGTTAAGCTGTGGCCAGGGGTCCTCCACAGTCACGAAGAGCCTCGTAGCACCAGATCTCCAGTCATCCACGAGGTTTCCATCCTGCTGGGGCGGGGGGGGGGTCACTGACCTTGCAAGATGCAGTGGTGTCAGACCACCATTAGGAAGCCCGCCGAGCTCTGCAGTTGGGCACCAAAACTGATAGAGTTTCGGTGTTGCCATGGGTCCTTCTTCCAGCCCAGTATAGAAATAAAGAGCCAGAAAAACCAGAATGCACTGCTAAGGTAGGGTTTATTAGAGTGACAGGAAAGCGCCTCGCCCATGGAGAAGAGTGAGATGGAGTACTCGAGCGAGACACTGTCGTCTGGACCTCCAGTCTTATATATGGATTTCGGCTTCCTTATCTTGTGGGAAATGGGATGTGAGAACAAGCTGGTCTGTCACCTCAGGATGGATGTGAGAAGAAGCTGGCCTCAGGATATGTCTTTATCGGCCATTTGTATGAACGGTCACAAGGTCTTTTTCTGAGTCCTGGCTGCCCGAGACCAGAATATGTTTCCAAATAAAAAAAATAAAATATGTCTGGGGGTGTAACTCAGACGTAGAATTCCCCTGGGTTCAATCCTCAGCACCACAAAACAAAACAAAACAAAACAAAACAAAAAGAAACAGAAAAGTTGTACCATTTGTGTAAAATAAGAATACAAGCACATAAAAGGATAATTCAGACATTTCAAGGATGTGTGCAAACAAAGAATGTGGTTCAAGTCCATGAGAGTGGTTTTGCCAGTGCAAGGGAAGGCAATGAGAATGGGATGTGGGGACAACATAGGCTAAAGAGAGCCTGGCATGGTGATGCACACCTGTAGTCCCAGCTACCTGGGAGGCTGAGGTGGGAGGATTGTTTGAGTCCACTAGTTTGAGACCAGCCTGGGTAACATGAGACTCAAAAAAAAAAAAAAAAAACCACCAAAGCCAGTTGTGGTGGAGCATGCCTGTGATCCCAGTACTTGGGAGGCTGAGATAGGTGGATTGTCCATTTGAGACCAGCCTCAGCAACTTAGTGAGACCCTGTTTCAAAAAATAAGTAAAATAGGGCTGGGGGTGTAGCTCAGAGGTAGAATACCCCTGGGTTCAATTCCCAGTATCACACATGCACGCATGCACACGCACGTACACACAAACACACACACACACACACACACACACACACACACTCACACACACAAGCAGGAGCCAGGCCCTACCCAGACCAATGATACTGCACCATGAACATGGAGTATGATTAATTCAATGGACTCAGTCTTCTCCTTGTGCATTCTTCTCCCCTTCCCCTCTCCCCAAAAAGGTGGCAGCAAGCCTCCTTACCACCTGTCTCCCCGGCAGTCCTGTGGTCCACATGACCGGGCATGCTATGCTGTCTTCTAGGTACAAGGAGAATCTGCCTTCCACGTGCATCACAAAGCACAGAGGGCCCTGCTTCCCCAGAGTCCTGGATGGCCGGCGCTGGGTGTTCCTGCGAGAGGGACGGATCACTCCACACCCCAGGGAGGCCTTTCTGCCAGGGATTCATCGTAGAGTTCCCCCTCCTCCCCACAAGAAGAGGCAGGATGAGCTGCCCCGGGAAGAGGCCGTGCTGCCCAGGCTCCCGCGGCGGGCCCAGTGGGCTGGGAAGGTGTCCCCAGAGGACCTGGAGGCCCACGCGGCCCCGCACCCGCTGGCGTTCTACCCGCACCTGGAAGAGGCCATACCTGCCCAGGTGATCTGCCCCGGGTGTGGGAGGTGCTCCACCCGCCTTGGAGATAATTCTCCTGAGATACCCATGGCACCTCCTGGAGGAGGGGACCTGTTTATGAGAAGAGAAGAGTGTCCCCAGGGCGAGGGCTCTCCAGGGGCTACCTTCCTCTGCCCCCAGGAAACACAGACAGCAGCTGCCCCCTTGCTCCCAGGAAGCCATCGGCTTGCCCAGGGACAGTTCTGACTGCTCCCCTGGGCTCCACCATCTGCTTGTGCTGTGACTTGCCTGGAGAAGCAAAACTGGAGGGAATCATTCTTTCTTACTTGTGTCCCTTTGGCCTGGAGTTGGGATGGGTCCTTAAGTACCTCCCAACAGCCAGCTGGAACACAGCAGAACCTGAAAGGTCATTTCATCAGAACCTGAAATCCATCCAATCATCAAGGCCAGGGTTGTCACTGAGGCCCAGGCTCCTGCTGATGGTCACCTCCATAATCCTTAGCATCTGTCTCTTGTCCTGGTGTCTCAAATGGCATCAAGCCTTTATTTCAAACAAGAAGGGGGAAGCGGCCAAGGTACATGCCGGCTGGCTCTTTTGATTAGGCAAGTGATGGCTCTCTCAGGAAACATGTCATTCCTTGGGCCACTCCTAGTCCATAGAGGGTCTAGAAATTGAGGTTCTTGGTTGAGCATTGAAGGCTTGAACAAAACCCAGGTTCTGTTAGATTTAAGGGAAAAGGCAGAATGGACAGGGCGGGGACTAGCAGACCAGCTCCAATACCCCCCACCCCCTGCAGCCTGGTTGTGGTTCAGAGGGTGAGCGGATCACCTCACTCCTGTGCTCAGAGCCCTTCTCAGTCAGTGAAGCCCAAGTTCTTGCCCAGGAGACCCCGTGTCCCCAGCTCGATCCCTCTCCAGCTGCACGGGCTCCTCTGCTCTGACTCTGCCCCAGCCATCCTGGCCTCCTGGCTGTCCCGTGAGGCCTACAAGCAGGTACGGTTCAGGTCCCTGTCCTTGTGCCGGGAACTCTTATCCCCAGATGGCTGCTCGGTTCCCTCCTCCTCTTCCTTCAGCTCTTTGCTAAAGTCCACTTCTTGCAGAGGCCCGTATACAATAGCACCTCCCCTCCACCTCATCCGCTGTCCCTCCCATAGCACTCGTCACCTCTGGGCTCCCTGCTGGAACGTTCTCTGTGCCTTTGACTGTGGACCACCAATACTAGGCATATGGTAGACTCTCAATAAATATTTTAAAATAATTCTTAATGACGGAGAAGTCTATAAAAAAGACAGCTGGAATTGGTGGTCAATTCTTTTTAAATTAATTGTTGCATTATAATTATACATAATAGTGCGATTCATTGTGACATATTCATTCATGCACAGAACACAATATAGTCCATTTCGCTCTCTAGTACCCCTTTCCCTCCTCACCCCCTTCCCCCCGGCCCTTTCCTCTACTCTACTGGTTTCCCTTCTGTTTTCATGATGATCAGTTCTTCCCTGTCTGGAGTTTTCCTTCCCTGCCTCCTGCAGCCCGGAGCTTCTGAATCCATAACATTGTTTCCACACACCTCAGATGGCACACAGACCAGGCATGGGATTTGGGCTCTACATCCATGTCTGACTTCCCTGACTAGGTGTGCTGGCTTCTTTTTGAGACAGGGCCTCTTTTTATGGTGCTGACATGGCCACCAGAAGCCCCACTTAGCAGAAGAACACCTCTTTTTGTATAATCCCAGCAAAATCCCGTGGGCTAATTTCCATGGGTCCTACTTGCTTCGCGAGCCTATCCCTAAGCCAGCCGCGTAGGGATAGCGGTGGTTCTGATTGGCTTGGCCTGCCTGTGGTGTTAGGATGAGGTGAGGCCAGTTTGTACCAAGTGGGCTGAGGTGAGGGAGAGGTGGTTCTCCAAAGTAAAAGCCAGAAACTGTTGTCCATGGGAGGCAGGATGGATGCTGGGCAATCACAACCCACAGAAATCCTATAGGGACACTTGAGCCGGTGGGGTCTTTGGGGACTGGGATAGCCGCTGGGGCATCTTCCATCAGAGGCACTGGCCCTGCTGTAGTGTGAAGCTGTATACCTGTCCACAGCATCTGGCATAGGTCTCGGTGCAGAGGTACATGAGCGGCATTGATGGACTGAGAAGGAAGAGCACAGGCAAGATGGTCTGTTTGTTTTAGAATGGGGCCCTTCTCCAGCACATTTTTCTTTCTAAGGCAGTTTTCTGTTTGTAGCTCTTATTGAAGGTGCTGGAAGTGCTTGATCCTGAGAAGAAGCTGAAGGACACTTGGGCTTATTGTCAGGACACCAGGAAAACAACAAAGGAACCCACCAAGCTTTTAGAGAAACATCCTACCCAAGTGTGCCTGGGACCGTGAGTACTGTTTCCAACCCCGCTTGTGGCTGTCACTGCTGACATTCTAAGAAATACTTCCTCAAAGCTTCTCATCTTTAGGATGACTTTAAAGAAGCAAAAATAACTAAAGAGGAAAAAGGAAAGTTGTCCTGGTCAGGCTCGGAATCATTCTTTTTTTTTTTTTTTTGCGGTACCGGGGATTGAACGCAGGGGCGTTCTACCTCCGCGCTACGCCCCCAGCCCTATTTTTTATGCTTTATTTTGAAACCAGGTCTCACGAAGTTGCGGAGGGCCTCACTAAGGAGAGAGAGAGAGAAAAGAGAGAGAGAGAGAGAGAGAGAGAGACAGGGAGAGAGAGAGCGAGAGCTGAGGCTGGCCGCAAACCCGGATCCTCTGGTCTCCGCCTTCCAAAGTACTGGGATTACAAGCGTGCGCCACCACACCCGGCCATTCTTATTTCTTAAATGAATGTGATTTATCTAGCAATGGTGTAGATGCGGGTGTCCATATGACTCTTGTTTGGCAAGATGAGAACCGCAAAAAGCCTAATTAATTGGCTATAATGGCACTGAGGCCTTCCAAAGCCTTGCCCTTAGTAGAAATGTCTCTTTTGTATCACATTCTTGTTTCCTCAATTCATACAATATTTAAATAATGTCTTTATGATATTGGTAATGGAATTATATCTCTGAGCTAGACCCCCAGCCCTATTTTATTTTTTATTTTGGAAACAGGGTCTCACCAAGTTGCTGAGGGTCATGCTAAATTACTGAGGCTGGTCTCAAATCTGTGATCCTCCTATCCCAGCTTCCCAAGTATTTGGATTACAGGTGTGTGTCACTACACCTAGCTCAAAATATTATCTTTGAAAAATTAAAGTATAATGCATGATGAGAGCTTGCAAGAGACTGTGAGAAGTACTTGCCTTATGATCGTTCCCCATGATACTGTGTGAAATCCACTTAGGTTCATTGTGCCTCCTATAGTAATATTTGATAATCTCTTTAACTTCAGTCCTGAGAAGACTTCTGTGTCACATCCAGGCCAGTGGCTCTATGAAGAGAAGCGGAGTAGAATGGATTTGCTCCGTGAAGACAATCCTTTCCTTTATGAAAACGTGCGCAGAGGAGTCAGTGACTTCTGCACCTGGGCTACCGCTTTAGTGAGTTAGCAGCCACACTTACACTACACACACAAGTCAAGTTCAGAGCTGCTTTCATTCAAAAACAGCTCTTGAATAGACTCTCAGTCGAGTCATCAGAGTCATGAAGGAATCAGTCTCACCCGCCATTCCCAATAGAAATGTTTCTGGTAGATAAAGTTTCTGGAAAGCTTGCACACTTGCAGCTAATTTGAATGTGTATATCTCACATCATTGCTCTGAAATATTTCTCATTTTCCATTTCAATGTCAGAACTTCTCTCATCTCTGCCCTTCATTCCTTCTCCGATTCCTGCTTCTTCTCTTCACTCTATTTATCTGTAAGTCCTCGGGCAGCTGTACTTGACTGTAATGTTCACAAAATGCTTTTCTGACAGGAGGAGACATTTGACTCAGTTATCAAGGCCTTTCCTTGCCCTTCTTTCAAGAGCCTACTTACTTATTCATGGGTCTCTGTACCTGTCTAGATTCCTGATGCTTCCCCTGGATTTAAGACCTTCCAACTTATCCTCCCCCTCCCCACAATTTTTTGAGTGTATTAGTCAGTTTTGATCAGTGCATTTGTTTAGTACTGTTCCATTACCAAGCGACCACCCTCTGGACCTTAATATAATTCAGAATGGTTTAAAGGAGAAAAGGTAATTATCCAGAGATATTAGGAGGTCAGGGCACAGCTGGATGCAGGTGCTGAAATGTTTTGAGGTCAGGGCACAGCTGGATGCAGGTGCTGAAATGTTTTGAGATGTTGTCCCTATCTCTTGCCTGTATCCTTTTATCTCATTTCATTTTCAAGCACTTTTTCCTCAAGAGATGCAAAAAACCAGTCACTAACAATTCCAAGCTTACATTCTACCAGCGAGCAACCTAAGTGGAGAGAGAGCAACCCTTTTCCAGAGGGAAAAGTCCAGGGCTTACTCTCCACGGACTACTGAGGGTCACACGTGGGTGCCTGAATTCACCACTGCGGCTAAGGAGAGGGTGAGCGCTTATCCACTAGGTTGGTCACATGTCTAACCCTGAGGTCAAGAGGTGGGGTGTCCAGCTCAGCGGCAACAGAGGGAAACAGAGGAGGGGGCTCCCTACTGGGTGACTGGAATCGAGGTGCTGGACAAGATGGGTGGTACCTGCACTACCTCTTGTCCAAGATCTGGCTGCTTTTCAGCCCGTCTACCTCTCCAGTCCCTACTGCTGGAGGCTACTCCTCTAGGAAGTAGAGGAGTAGTCTTTTTTTTTTTTTATACTGGGATTGAACCCAGGGCATTCCACTTCTGAGCTACACCCCTAGTTCTTTCTTACTTTTTATTTTGAAACAGGGTCTCAGTAAGCTGTTGAGGTTCTCGATAAATTGCTGAGGCTGGCCTCAAACCTATGATCTGCCTTCTCAGTCTCCCAAGTGCTGGAATTATAGGCGTCACTGTGCCTGGCTTCTGAGCTATCTCTTAATGTACTGCTAAAGCCCTCTAGTACCTCAGTGTTTCTTACCTCCAGTGAACACTGAGCATTTCCTACCTTCTTCCAACTTCCCTGGCAATTGTCAGATACCTCCTTTAGGGGGAAGGAGAAAGCAAGGCGCGTTTCACTCTGTGCCCTCCGTTCACACACGTGATATTCTTCTAGGGAAGTTCCAGCATTGATGAAGAGTTCATCCTGAAACAGTTTGACATTGATTACCAGAGCAAACCCACCTGTGATGTGCTCCGTGTGATGAGGCTAAACCAGGTTCCCCCAGAGTTAAGAAAGAGCGTGGGGCTAAATAAACTGCAGGAGGCAGAGTTCTTCCAGAAACCAGAGCATGAGAGGAAACTCCAGAAACCACAGGTGATTGCAGAGGGGAGTGGATGGAAAACGAAGAGAATTATGTTGTTACTAAAGTCTTAATGTTCCTGAATTCTGGTGCTTTGGGGGTAAGGGTTTTTAAAAGTAGAATTCTTGAAATATTTTCATGTTTAATGAATATTTGATAAATGAATGGATATTTAATACATGTAAAAAAGCCAGTTATAAAAATGAGGTATGTCATTCAGAATTATTGTTAATTTCTAAAGTCATTTTCAGAGACAACCTTTTTTTTTTTTTGCGGTACTGGGGATTGAACCCAGGGGCATTCTACTTCTGAGCTCCACCCCCAGCCTGATTTTTTATTCTTTTTTTTTTTTTTTT
>PVJS01013063.1:0-42712 GCA_004027185.1 Glis glis
ATCCATGGAATTACTGTCATAAACAAGGTGTATATATGAGATTATGCCAACATCATTCTCAGTGCTACATGTGGGGGGGAGGCGGGGGGGAGGTGGGGGGGAGGGACACCAAGAGCTGTGTGCATGTATGTTAACACCAAACTGATACTCAATGTGATGTGAGACTACAATGCACCAATAAAAACATGAAAAAAAAAAACCATGATTACATTGTGTACATGAATGCAAAATTCAGAGATATAGAAATGCTTATGACAATAATCAGCACTGATGATAGAAAATGTGGAAAACATAGTGAAACACACATACACACACACACACACACACACACACACACACAAATAAGCCAAAGTCATATGTTTTTTTTTACCACCGAAGAGACCTCTTTTACATTTCAGTGTTATTTCCTTTCAGTCATTTTTCTTTTCTTTCTCCCCCAAACTATATTAATATTTTATTAATATTATTTAGGTAACAATACTACAGACAACAAATAATTAACTCAATCAATTTAATTAATATTATCATTTAACTTGTCTTCCCAATTAGAATAATAAAATACATCATTTTATTAAATATTCTTCTGCAGCTGATTAGATGGCTGCATGACTTTCTAATTAATGAGTATTCTATAGTTTATATTCTCTTACCAATAGGAAATTTATATATTTCCAGTTCTTTTTATTAAAACATGTGCCCACATTTTATATTCCATTGTTTAGGTGGATTTTCAGAATTTAAATTAATTGGACAAGCCAGGCGAGGTAGCATCCACCTATAATCCCAGTACTTGGGAGGCTGAGATAGGAGGATTGCAGATTGGAGGCCAGCCTCAGCAACTTAGAACTTCAGCAACTTAGCAAGACCCTATTTCAAAATATAAAATAAAAAGGGCTGGGTGTGTAGCTCAGAGGTAGAATACCCCTGGGTTCAATCCCCAGTACCATAGAAAAGATATTAACTGGTCAAGAATTTTAAAGTTCCTGAAACTGGTCAAATTGCTTTTCAGGAAAGTTGTAGGACTCCAACAACTCTCCAATGCTTTCCATAGCATGTGAATCCTTGTTCCCTGACCGGAATATGACTCATTCTGATGGTAGGATCTGATAACAATATGGTGGAATAGCTGATTATAGCAGCCTCACTCTTATTATCTGTAAAGCAATAGAAGTGTTCCAATGTTGGTTTGATGAAATTTAAAGAATGTCTATGGCGCATGTTGCAATAATTCAAATGTGATGGCAGTCTGAAATTTGAGTTTCTTTTACAGCCCCTCCTTCCTGCTCATTTCACAGAGGAGAAGTCCAGTATCCCAGAACAGGACAGCACGGATAGGGACCGGAGCCAGGGCTTCTTTCCATTTGCTTTGAATTCCTTGTCCCTTTGATACCTTCTTTTGATGCTTGGCCCCTGGTCAGGAAAACCTCCCTGAGACTTCAGTCAAGTTCATTACACTGGACTCAGTTCTCAGCCCCTAGTCTGAGTTCTGTAGACTTGACCTTCTTAGAGAATCAGATACAGAAAAATCCTTGAATAATAATAGGAATCCTGTCCACTGCATGGCAAAAAAATGATAATGAAAGTGAGTTGGGCACACCGTGAACTTATTAATTTCTACATGTGCCCCACTGAGGCCTGTTAGGAAACTGTGGAGACTTTTAAATTTGAAGGGAATTAGATTGCCTTTCAGAGATAATAGAACTGCTCATTTGTCTACACTGGGCCAGTCTGGACTTGTCTTTTGTAAGGACAGGGCTGCAGAGAATGATCAGGAATAATTGGCTGGCTTCTCAGGCTTGGTGAGTCTCTGAAGACTGCCCAGAAAATTGCCTGGGACATGATTTGGCCTGGTTTGATTAGCTGGTTAGTGCTGGTTATAGCAGGGGCTACTTTTTCCTCTGTGGTTAACTCTATTCACCTGCCTGTTCTGCACGGTGTCTGCCTATCTCGTCTGTCTTTGGGCCTGCCCAAAGACCTTGTTCTTGCCTCAGGTCCTATAGATGCCTAAATGGTAGAGACCCTCCCAGGGCCCTGTAAAGCCATAGTGTATTATGGTAGGAGGGTAGGGCAGAAGTTGTGAACAGTCACAGGCTCCTTTTTTTAATTTAAATTTATTACTTTTAATTGACAGATAACATTGTATATTTTTATCACGTGCAATAAAATGTTTTGGAATATAATTGTATATGTAATATATATGCACACAAACACTGTATAATGGCTAAATCTAGCTAGTTAACAAATGTATTTCTCACATAGTTATCATTTTTATGGTGTTAGGACATCCCATCCACTCCCTTTACATTTTGAAGAACACAGTCTATTAAATCAGCTCTTACTTTCTGTTTCATGGGGCTCCTGAAATGCATTCCTCCTCTCTAACTGTTGTTATGTATCCTCTGACCAGCATCTCCACTCCCCGCCCCTAACCACCCGAGCTTCTGGTGATCACCATTATACTCTGCGTCTGTGGGATCGACATTATTAGATTGCATATATCAGTGATATCATGCAGCTCTCTTCCTTCTGTGCTGGCTTATTCCACTTACCAGGCACACATTATTTTACAATGATGCTCTGCCACTTACTAGCTTTACAGTCTCAGATACATCACTGAATTCCTCTAGAGGAGGAGTTTGAAATGGGGGTACTCAGAGACCTACTCCTGGGATTGATATGTCGATTAAATAAAATATCAGTGCAAAGTACCTGGAGCCTTCTCTGGAAGCCAAGAGATGCCTAATAAAGCATTGTTGTGATGGTCATAGCAGTGGCAATAGTGACAGTCATCAGAGCAATTGTGATTCTTCTTATGATCAATAAGCCACAAGCGTTTGCTTCATTTTCATTGTAATAAGCAGTGTGATTATAATCTGTGATGATGATGCTAGAAAAAGGAGAAAGGTAAGTGCAGAGCATTTTCAAGTGGGCGATATAGTCACCCACTTGCAGCATTAAGCTGTGTTGCCTTGATTGGTTATGTGGTGGCGTGGGGACAATCAGTTAAATAATGTAGGAGAAAGTAGTTTGAAAACTGTTTACAACTCTATAAATAAATGTTGGTGGGTTGGGCATAAATTTTCTTACATTCTATCTGTAATTTATCCCTGTGGAGTAATCTACTCCCTGCAAGATGCACTTCCAGATTATCGCAAACCATGTGCCCTTTTATTATAAACACACACACAAACACACACACACACACACACACAACCACACACCACCCATTGAACACACAGATTTGCATCCAATCCTCACTGTCTCGGTAAACATTCTCATGCTGTAATCCAAAACAACTGACCACACAACTTAGAGGAAGGAAGGTTTATTTGATCACAGTTTCTGGGGGATTTGGGGGTTCCTTAAATGGAGGCCAGGGTCTGCAGATCTCAGGGCATGGTAGCAGGAAGCAGAGAGAGGGAGAGAGCAAGGGCTCTGCTCTCACATCATGGAGGCCAGAAGCAAGAGAGCTACCAGGCAAAGGGATTCAAAGACAAAAACATAATCCCTAAGGCCACACCCCAAAGAACCCACCTTCTCTAGCCACACCCCACCAGCCTAAGTTACCACCCAGTGAGCCCATTACAATGAGTTTATCTACTGATGAGACTACAGCCATCGCAACTTAATTACATCAACTCTGAACATTAATACATGAGCTCTTCAGGGGACATTCTGTATCTAACCATAGCACTCACCAACCTGTGAAACAGGAAGGACAGCTATCATGAGTCTGTTTTGCAAATGAAGACATGGAAACTTAAGGGAAATTCTGTGAACTCTTCAAGGTCACCCAGCCTGTATGGATCACCCCTGTCACTCAATTCCAAACTCTTAGACTACAGGTCTTGCCTTCTTTCTCCTCTGCCCATTGCCCAGGTTGGGAGAGATCTCTCATTGGCAGTAGAGGGTGGAGATGGTACCCAGAGAGTATCAAATAATATCAAATTCAATGCTAAGTCCTTTCCTTTAAGTTCTCTTTCCATCTTTCTGATTATGTTAGGGAGAAAGGCACAGCTTGGGAGCCTCAAGACATCTTCAACACCTCTCCAACACTTGCTAATCTCTCTTTTTGACAAAGCAGAAGCAAGCTCAATCACAGAGCCTTCCAGAACACTGAGCTAGAATTTCAATAACATTCTTTTGTATTTGATCTAGGTTGCTCTTTTATTAGAGGCAAGTGTTGCTGGTTATCCCTTTCAGGCATTTTCTTTTTAAACACTTTTATTTAGTTTTTAAAATTCCAATTTAAAGGAAAATGTGGGCAAATAAGTATTTAGTCATTTATAGAAGCAGCAAAACCATGAAAGATGTCTGTGAATGAGTACCTAAGGGGACAGGATGGGATAACCATATCCAAGAATGAACTCCCTTATCAGAGTCCCCAGCACCAACCACAGGAGACCTAGATCTTCAGTCTATCCCATCCCATGGCTCTCCAAGCTCCCATTCTCAGCAGAGGAGCCCCTCTGTCAGCCTCACGGTAGGCATGCCTTGCATCCAAGCTAGTTTATTTGGAGGTCATTCAAGAGGACAGGTGTCCCCAGGTGTCCCACTCTGATCTCTACACAGTCACTTGGCCTCAGCCCAGGTCCATCCTTAGCCCTCTCTGCAGACAATCAGGTTCAGATCTGTCTAAAATCCACAACCTGGGCTACTACTTAGGACCCCACAGAGTTGGAATTAAGAATAAGTCAAGAAAACATGAAATAATGTCTATTACCTTTACCTACACATATGTAAATACACATTTTTAATAATTTGAGTCATAATACATATGGTGCTGAGTCTTTATCTTTCCACTGTTTTCATTTTCTAAGCGAATTAAAACTTATTTAAAAATATTACTTAAGTGCCAGCATAACTGTACATCACAAAAGCATAATTTATTTTAGATGTTTAGGTTGTTTGCAATAGTTTTCCATGTTTAAAAAAGCTAATTCTTAGCTGGATGTGGTGGTGTACACCTGTAATCCCAGTACTTGGGAGACTGAGACAGGAGCATTGCAGGTTCGAGGACAACCTCAGCAATATAGCTAGACTCTCAGCAACACAGCAAGCCACTGTTTCAAAACCAAAAATTAACAAAGGACTGGGGGAGTAGCTTGGAAGTAAAATGCCCCTCTGTTCAATCCCCAGAACCAAAAAAAAAGAAAAAGAAAAAACAAAACTAATTCTTCAATGGTCAACTTTGTTTGAAATGCCTTTCTTAAATAAGCATAGGGTGAGGATTTTATTTCTGTGGTGTAGTTCATTGATAGTGAATAAAACAGCTGTGTTCTTCTTTCAGTGACAGATTGAGACTGTGCCCTAAAATGTTTTTTGCTGATATGATCTGTGATTGCCCAATTTTGAGGCAGCTGGTGGAGTTCAGATTAGATGGGGAAGCAAGAAAGGAACTCACATTCCCACACCTGTCTGCCACCTGCTCGGTCCCCACATCCTCAGACTCCAGGTTGCTCTCCTGGGAGGACATCTCCACCCTAACTACAGTGACTCTGATAACAGGGCTTCCAGTTGTAGGCAGAGAGTGACTTAAGAATTCATATGAGCAATATGGAAGTTACCCTAAAGCTGAAAACAATTGAGCAGGGAGGGGACAGCAGCCAATAAATGAGCTGAAAGACCTGGTCAAGTTGACACTTGTGACCTCTAGAGAGGATGACAATGGAAGATCCATCTGTAGTCCCCCAGGAGCAGGAGGACTATCACAATGACCACATCCCTGAGCCCGATTCTGTTGGTGCTAGAAGGGTCGGCCAGTGGACGAGGGGAAGAATGCCCCACTGCATCCATCATTTTGGAATTAAGTATTGATTTGGCTCTGCTCCTTTGTTCTCTTCCTCCTGCCATATTGGCAGCTTTGGCCTCGACAGTGATCGATATCGTGTTGAAGGACATGTTTAGGGATCTCTCGTGACCATCTCCATCAGAGGGACAGAATTCATTCCAATTTGTCCTTTTTACACTTTTTATTCCTCCCTCCTATCTGCTGATGGACCACAGTTCAGGAGGCAGATAGCTCTGCTGGATGGTCTGGGGCCATTCATCTAATCCCTGAGCTCAGGAGTTGGGGGCACAAAGCCCTTGCCTTGCTGAAAAGGGAACAACACATTTCTCCTGCCATGAGATGCAGGGTGGCCTTTCCTATGGTGGAGATGCTGGCAAAAGAGAGAAGAAGAAGCTTCCCATACCGTCTCCTGCCCCTGTGTCTGGGGCCTTGTCCTGGTCTTTTCTTCTCATCTGTAATGAATCCTTCCAAATCTTCCCTCTCATGAATTATCCTCTTTCCTTCCCTACCAGTAATTTGCTTAGAGGGTCCCTGGCTGCAAAGCCCCTGCCAGTTGGCCTTTTGTTTATTTGTCTTCATTCTCTCATGTTGAAGGCCATGTGTATTTTTTTCTGTGTGGTAGCTCAGCCTCGGGGAGTTAGGACTAGCCCACCCTACCTGTGAGATTCTACTGTCCACTTCTCCTCCATCACTTTTTATGCTTAAACCAGATGTTTTAGTTCTCTCCACAGGGACCTGGCTGAAGATGGTTTGTGGGCAGCAGCTGCAGACCCTGTGAGCATGGTCTTACTTGGCTCTTCCTGGACTGAGTGGGCAGAGGTGGGCTCTGAGGGCAGGACAGCTGCAGAGGAAAGCTAAAGGAGCTCCCTGCAAGGTGCTCTGCAGGAGGGACACAGTAGGAAGACAACAAGAGTAGATCGTAGTCAGCCAAGGAGGAAGAAGGTGAAATATCCACAGTGGCTCTGCGACTGGTGGTGGTGAGAGGGAAAGGAAGGACTAGCATGGGGGTACCACTCACACTCATCCACCAATGACCCTAACTCAGGACATTCTCAATGACTCTAGATGGGTCCTGCTCTAGGTCAAACTCACATTTAAGGGATAACCAGTGCATAGTTGTAGACCATTCTCCATCAGTAAAGTTGAAGAAGAAGGTGCATTCAGGGAAGCTAGTTCTCCTGGTTTGCCTAGGACTAAGGGTTTCCTGGGATGCAAAACTTTCAGTGCTAAAAGCAAGGTGATCCTGATAGACCAGAATGAGCTTGTCCCTCTGACAGGAGAAATGTAAAGTCCAAGGGTAGAATGCTTTTGTACTGGCACTAGATCACTTGAGAGAAGCCCTTGAATGTAAGAATTTCAAGTTTGGGGGGGACACTGAGTTAATGACAATACTATACTCAAACACGATGAAGCATGAACAAAGAAATAAAAACAGCAGCAGGACCGTGGCCAGCTCATAGAGTCACTGTGCAAATTGGAAGCGGGTGCTCCTTCTTACAGATGGACACTGTCCTGCTCCAGAGCACACGGCTTCGCAAACGAAGAAAGAGGTGGATTTCGTCCCCTTCTTGTTCCCTTGGTCCTACATCCTTGTATAGAAAACAACTTGTACACAGAAGCGCTGAAAATTAGCTAACGTTTACTGTTACTCCATACCAGACGCTGTACTGCAAACACCGTGTCTTCTGATTTGTACAACAATCCTCCCAAGTAGGCATTATCATTATCTCTATTTTATAGAAGAAGAGACCAAGGTTAAACCAGGTCATATAATTTGCCCCAAACATAGTAGTAATGAAGTTGTTATTCCACCCAGATGTCTCAGTTAAATATTGCTGCGCAGCAGTCACACCAAAACTTGGGAGCATATCAAACAGCAGCCCTTAATTCCCTCTCATTAGTCTACCTACTGATTGGGCAGCTCTGCTAATCCGAGCCAGGCTCAGCTGGTCCTGGCTGGGCTTGTTTGATTGTCATTTCAGGCAGTGGGAAGGCTGTAGACTGGTTGCTTTAGGACGGCTTTGGTGGGGCTATATTCTCCGTGTATGCTTCCAGCAGGCTAACATCATGTCCCTCTCATGATTGCTTAGAGCAAAAATCTGCAAGCAGTTTTGCAAGCACCTACTTATGACAAGTTTGTTACCATCCAACCATCATGCTGAAGCACGCCACATGGGCACTCCCTGAATCAGTGTAGGGGCGGAGTACCGAAGGTCATGGAGGAATGACATTAGGGTCATCGATGTGATCCTTCTAGCACAGTCTGCCTGAATGCCTGCAATTACTTCTTGCAAGTATGCTCATCAGTATCCTAGGATCCATGGACGTTGTATCCAATCATGGCATCTAGATTAAAGCCCAAGATTGTGTGATCCCCATGAGGAATATAAAGAGTAAATCTTGATTCAGAGGCCTATGAACTGAAAAAGACAAGTTATCTTCCCACACATACCTACTAGGGGAAGGAAAAACTCAATGAATATTCCCATTCAATAAGGAGAAAAATGGGAGACATGTAGCAACTGTTAGGCAATCCTGATATCCTACTGGAAAATGTCACTAGCTCCCCCCTCATTTTGAGGGTGATTGTGCTCCCTAAGGGGAGCTTCTCTGGCTATTCTTCTCTGCCCCTTCCTGTTAACTAGTCCTCCCTTTTGCCAGTTGTTGGCTCTGCTCTATCCAAATTCTCTTGGACTCAAAAGGAGTTGGTATGATGGTCCTGAGCTCAGGATGCAGGACTCAGTCCCTGGGGAAACTGTTAGCCTCACGTGTCTTCATACAGTGTTCAAGACTCTGTCTGGCCTCAGTGAAAGATAATGGGTCAAACCTGGAACCCCAAAGTCAGGGCTTCTTATATAATGGCTTCTTATATAATGAATCAGATAAAAAAATTCATTTAAAAAATTCAGAAGATCCATGAAGCTCTAAGGTTAAAGATCCTGAAATATCAAGGACTCCAGATCTATAATGTACCTTATTGACAAGTGTGATACAAATATGTTTATGGTTTTTTCTCATTCACTGGTCCTGGTTGACCAAACTCCAAGCCACATGCGCCAACTCTTTTGCCCAATTCTGATGGGACCTAGGGTGGGCACCTGATGCATGTTGGCCAATTGATCATAAGCTAGTCACAACCTGTGACTTGCTACCTGGATTAAAAAGATCAAAGAGGCCATTGGCTTCCAGTTTGAGTGCTAAAGGGTCACAGGGTTGGGGCTGCAGATGCACATGATGTGTGCAAATTGCAGTTATGAACATTGGGGCAACAGGGAGGAAGGACAGCTGCTTCTAGAGAGAAACAGAAGTTCCTGTATGGGAGAGGGCCTAAGTGGCCCCTGAAGGGAACCCTCAGTTACCAAGTGGTCCCCATTTCCTGGGAATCCTGCATTCCAATGAAATTACCCTAATTGCTGCATTTGCTCTAATCCATCTCTTGAAAAGAGTGTGTTTTTGTTCCTGCAAGTGGAGGGCGCCTTGTGAAAACCACCTGTTATCATAGTTACAGTATGAAGGGGGCCAGGAACATCATCTGTGCTATGGGATAATAAAGGATCTGGGAAGACTCAGATAAGTAGACAGCGTAGAGAAGAATGAAGTGAGAATTCAAACACATTGAGGAAATCCTCTTAAAAAGTCATAACTGGCGATTATCACAGCAAAATCAATGATTGAAAATCAGCTCCAACTATCAGTAATCAGACCATTTAATAGCTATGCTTAGACAAGCTAATACCAATTCAAATCCCTTCTCCAGAAGCCATGGCTATGGCCTACTACAGTGGCCATATTGAAGGGGCCTGAAATTAGAGCCCACCACAAATATTAATTATGAACATGGATTTGTGAGGTCAAGGGCTTTACTTTAATAGGAACTTGGGGCCTATGAATGCAGGTCCTAAATGTCTTCGACTTGTTTGAGATTCCAGATCAAAGGACGGGACTACAAGCAGGCATTTATAGTTCATTCTGCTTGGCAGAGAGCTCAGGGTGAGATCACTGAATACTTTGGCGGGAGTTCAGAGCTCGATTTTATTATCTTGTAGCTGCCTGTAATCACAGACGAGGCATCAAAGGCCAGCTGTCCCCCATGAACCTTGACAGTCTATATAAACTAATTACTTTTTTATGAGCCATCCTTTCAGACGTTTGGAGAGAGGGCCTATTAAGCCAAGTTCAATATGATCTACAAAGTTTAAAAATTATTATTTATTTATCAAAGTTCCAGCTGAGGGCCATGATAAAGAACATCCCTTGCACTGGTAGGCTTGGGTGGCCATGGACTTCATTAAAATACAATACTCTGCATCTTTTAATGGAAAGGAGAGTCCTGGTGTGGCATGGATTCTTTCTGCACATTAATGATACTAATGACCTATTTTGAAATGACAAATCTGAGGAGTAAAGGCAGCTGAGCAAAAGCCCCTCTCCTGGATCCACCAAGCAGTGGATTACAAAGCTAGGTACTTTATATTCTTTGTTCCTCAGTCCCCTGTACAAAGAGTACCCTTTAGCCCTTTTCCTTTTTGTATGTCTCTCTTGAAGTCCCTAAAGAGGTGAACTGAGCTCCCAGATATAGCACTCACTGTAGCCTGTCCCTCCTTGGGCCATTCCTCCCTAGACTGCCTCTTGTATTTGCAGTGAGGCTACCCATACTGATCCACCTCGCTGTGATGAAGATCCCTATCAGCATCACACGTGATGGGCTGGCCATGCCACTTGGTTCTCACTGCCTGCTTCTGGATCCTATTCAATGCTGTCCTCATTGGGCCACCATGATGCTGGCATGCTCTGGGTCAGCCTGCCTGGAGGGCACTGAACCATGCTGACCTCTCCCCTCTCCACAGTCCAAGAACAAAATGCCTTTTGCTTCTCGTGGCCTGCCCTTGCTCAAGGATTTCCATGTGGAACTTTTCTGTTTGGGCCCCATGCAATGCTGCTCTTTCTAGTTGATCATCACATACTTCCTTTGCAAAGATGGATGGGTGCTCCCAGGTTTTAGGTATGAGTGATGTTTACAAATTCAGACATGAGCAGGTGACCTTCCACTCAAGTCTCGGCCGCTGATTCTGACCTCTGCATCTCAACCCTGTCGCTTGGTAGTGCTCCTCTTCTCTCTCAAGAGCGCAGATATTCCTGCTGACCACCTATTCCCACTGTGCCTAATTCATCCCCCTTCTCCCATGCCCACATCCACCAGTGGAATATCTGAACTGGGACTATCTGAATTGGATTGACATAGAGGGTCCTGAGCCACATGTTACCCACTGTGTGCAGCTGGATAGAGGGGCATTGTCAAGGGGGGCTGTATAATCCAGGCATAGTGGCACAAGTCTGTAATCCCAGTATTTAGGAAGCTGAGAAGGGAGGATTGCAGATTCATGGTCAGCCTCAGCAACTTACTGAGGCTCTCAGCAATCTAGTAAGACTCTGTTTCAAAACAAAAAATTAAAATGACTGGGGGTGTAGCTTGGAAGTAAAATGCCCCTGGGTTAAGTCCCCCCAAAAAGAAGAGGAGCTGTATAATCCACTTGCCCCAAACAGGGTCTCATTTCCACCCCACCAAAACTTGGTCCTGCAATGACATCATGTGAAGTGGACTCTTCTCACCTAGTGGTGTCCTCATGGCCCCCAACTTCTGCACTGCTCCCTTTGGCCCCAGCACCTGCCACACTGGGCTGCGATGGCTTACTCAGAAGCCTGCCTTCCCCCGGTCTTGAGCAGGAGTGTCCCTAGCACCAAACACTGAGTAAGTGCTCAATTAGTGTCTGTTGAATGAATGGCAGATGGACTTATTCCAAGCGTAAGCTGACCTACCCCCTTCTCTTATTGCCTTTCGTGTGTGCTTGCTCCTGGACTCAACTCTGGGTTCTGCTCTACTTTCAACACAATCCATTTAGTTGTCTGCTTTTCATACCAGAGTGGGTTTGTTTAGCCCTATGCCCTAGCACACCATCTAGCTTAGAAGTTCACAGTGAACATTTGTTGATTTGCATCGGAAAGGACTGAGTGGCTTACAACACACTCCCAAGCAGCGTGGGAGGAGGGGTGAGCGCACTGGAGCCCACAGAGGGCTCATCTGAGCTACGTAGGTTGCAGCCTGCGGGAGCTAAAGCAGACTCTTGGTGGCCCTTTGGGATCCTTGGGAGTGATGTCATCCCAGCTAGTGTGTTTCCCAGGTCACTACTTACATGCCTTCTACCTGAATCCTTACATGATGAAAGAGAAGGCAGCTGTCTAGAGCCTCTTTCACAAGAGCACTAATCATTTTTGTGAGGGCTCTATCCTCATGACCCAATCACTTTCTAAAGGCCTCACCTCCTGGGATCATCACATTGGTGCTTAGAGACTGAACATATAAATTTGGAGGGGGCACAGACATTTAGACATAGTAGGCATAGATTTCCAAATATTCTTTCCTACTTTCTAAAAGTTTTATGGTTTTACATTTTACATTTAAGTGTATGATCCATTCTGAGTTAATTTTTGTATCAGGTAACTTTAGGTCGAGACTCTTCTCTTTTTCATTTTGCTTATGGGTGTCAAATTCTTGGAAATTTTATCTTGCCCCAACACCTGTGTCAAAAGACAGTTGGGTGTTGTCTTAGTTCATTTGAGCTGCTATAACAATGTACCAGAGACTAGGTGGTTTATAAGCAACAGAAATGCATTCCTCACAGTTCTAGAAGTTAGGCAGAGTTCTTAGACCTGATGCCAAAAACATAATCTATAGAATTGGTTTTCATCAAAATAAAACTTTTTCTCTGAGAACAATGCGTACCTCTATAGATATATTTCTGAGTTCTGTCTTCCATTCCATTAATTTTTGGGTCAATGACTCCACCAAAACTACATAATCTTGATTACCATATAGACTTGATACTGTATACTGTATAACACATCATGAAACTGGGTAAATTAATTATCCAATTTGTTTTTCTTTTCAAAATTGTCTTAACTACTCTAGTTTCTTTGCCTTTCCAAATAAGTTTTGGGATAATTTTCTCTATACCTTCAAAAATTCTGCTGGTATTTTGATAATAACTGTGTTAAACATGTATTGTATCAATTTGAGAATTACCATCTTGTTGAGTCTTCCAATCCATGAGCATGGTATACCTTTCCATTTATTTCATTGATTTCTTTCTAATTCTCATCGATTTCTTTCATCAGTTTTATGTAATTTAAAGTACACATTACTGCATGTGGTTCTTTTTAGATTTATACCTCAGTATTTAAATATTTTGAGTGGCTATTATCTGAAAGTTTTCTGTCTTGCTAGGCTGCTTATTTACAAGTCTTTTGCCTAGGGAATGCTACCTTTCCTTTCTTTGTGTGCATCTATTGGTATTTCTAATTTGCTGTCTTCTTCAGCTCCAAGTTTGGGATATATGAGGAAGAAAGGAAAGAAGACCCAAAGAACTCACCGCTATGTCATTTCTTAGTCCCAAGGACTCTAGCTGGCCTAGCTTCTTATCTCCAACTTCCAGAGTCTTTTTAAATTTGTATTATATATCATGCACAGAGCATTTAGTTTATCTTAGTGGGAAAAAAATGTTGAGTCTAATTTTTTTCAGATCTTATCATTTTCCCCAAGAAGCCATAAATCCAGAGTTTTGTGTTGAATTTTCAAATGTTTTTAAAAAAGTAACTAATTCAGTTTTGTCTGCAAATCACTGTGCATGGAATCTGTAAATGAAACAACATTCCTAGCTGAATTTGGCCTCAGCTTCCAGCTCGTGACCTTAGGTTGAAGCTACCCATGCACAGTGGGTTTGGTAGACTTAGAGGTTTGTACACTACAAAGAATGGGATTTTCCCTATCCCACATTCATTCAGACATAAGAAATTATTGAGTGTGTACTGCCTGTGAATTATAGTGGAAAAGGGGACAGACAAGGGCTTCTCACTCTAAGGCTCACATGAGCAGACAAATAAACACACTCTTGTATAGTAAGGACCATGGTGGAGAGGAGGATTTAGATAAATTTGACTCTGGGGGCACCCTAGGTGGGTCATCTTTCTGATGACTAGTCATGGGTGGATTGCCTGAGAAGTCCAAAGGCATCTTTCCTGTTGTCTAAGAGGAATGTCTGGGGACAGGTGCACTGGCTCCAGTGACAGCTAGAAGAGACAGAACAGGGGCCTCTTACCTATATCAAGCCACCCTGGCATCAAGCCACCCTGTCTTAGCTGATGGCCATTGTCAGAGATGGCAGAGCTCCCACAAATCTCATGGTAGGGAAGGAAGGAGGAAAATCCACAGTCACCCTACTGAAGGCCAAGGAGACAAGAGGGCTGAGACCAGTTGTAAGGTATGGCATGAGCTTGCCTGGGGTCCTGAGGTTAGGAATAAGGGCTGGGGACAATTGTTTCAGCGTGTGCTTGCCTAATCAAACCAGGGTTGCTGTAGGGGGCTAGATGGAATAGGTACCCCTCCTTATTTCCAGGGGAGAAAGAGGCAGGGTGAACCCAAGAAGTCTCCAGCCCACATTCCTTTGACCCTTGTTGGTCATGAGGATGGATGAAATCATCAGTCCTGGCACTGAAGATACTTATGTGTCATTGAGTCCCCTATAATTTCAACTGACACAAACATTTACAGTGGGCATAACAGAGGAGAGGGGCAGGCTGAGCACTCACTGTTGCCCAACCATCATCTATTGTACAGTATTGAGCTTCTGCACACACAGATTTCACGGGGACACCAAAGTTTAAAAGCCAGAGAATTGAAGTTTCTGTTTGTATTCATATAACACAATGCCATCACAACAGAAACATGGTCATTTTATTATATTAAAAAAAATTACTTCTCCTCTTAGACGAAGGCCTTTTCCATCTCAAAACCTTGAAATCTTCAGAGGTGTTCGGCAATTCCACATTTTTTTTTTTTGGTGAGTTTCAGCAAGAAAAGCAGTTGACTTACTCAGCTAAGAAAAAGATGATAAATACTAATTGAATTTTACTTTGCAGAATTCTGCAGCTAGAGATAAGAACGCTTAAATAAATGACAAAAACTAACAAATAGCATGTAGTTTGTTTTCCTGCATGGGAAAATACAACCCTGCCTGGCTTGCAAGCACTCTTCTTTTCCTGCAAATGTGAGAAGGCCACAGTCTCAGCTCACCGCTGCCAAGGTAGCTGTCCCCACTATGAAATGATTGTTCAGTGGCATTTACAGTAGATTACAGAGGAGAGAAAAAGCTTGCTGGTTATAGGCAGCCTGGACTCTGGTATCAGACTATTGCATCTCATAAAAATAATAAAAATAACAGCTACCACCGGCCTTCTGTGTGCCTGGCACTGTACTGAGGGACTTACATACATCATTTCATTTATATTCACCAATCACACTAACTTGTAAAAGTGGCAGTATTTTTTGCTTTAAAGACAAGGAACCTTTATCCTCAGAAAGATTAAGTGCCTTGCTGAAATCACACAATCCGGTAAAGATTAGAGCCAGAATTCACATAGGTTGACATCATTCATGTCCAGATCACTGGTTCTCAGCTGGGGGTGATTCTACCCCTCAGAAGACATTTAATGATGTCCAGAGACATTTCTTGGTTGTCTTAATAGAGGGTTGCTATGGCTTCTAGTGGGTAAAGACTAAAGATACTGCTAAATGCCCTACAGTATGCAGGATAGCTCTCCATACCAAAGAAGTATCTGGCTCTAAATGTCAACAGTGTTGAGGTTGAGAAACTCTGTCCTCTGTTTCAGTATCTCTTCTGCTTCTTGCTCAGAACATATTCTTTGACAATTTATTCCCTTTCATGGAGGCTCCATGTTCTCATATGCAAAACAAAGGTGGACTGACTTAATGGTTTCTAAGGAACTTCTGGCTTTTATACCCTATGGACCCTGGGAAATGTTAGAATTTCATGTGTGGCTCTTGAAGTGGTTTGCAACTCCCTAAGAATGGTGCTGATTCTTCTAACAGCAGTAGAAGAAAACCTTTCCATTACTGTAGTGGTACACACTCTTAATCCCAGTACTTGGGCAGCTGAGACAGGAGGATTGCAGGTTCATGGCCAGCCTCAGCAACTTAGTGAGACCCTGTTTCTACATAAAAATAAAATAGGGTTGGGGGTGTAGCTCAGAGGTAGAATACCCCTGGGTTTCATCCCCAGTACCACTAAAAAATAAAACAACAACAAAAAACAGTATGGCTGAATTTAGCCCCTGATCTGTGGTTTGCTAATTCCCTGTTCTGAACATCCTATCAGGCTGAAGATGATATTATATCCACTTTAGAGATTAATTAACTGAATCATGGAGTATTAGATTACTTGCCTGACTCTCTCAGCACCTGGAAGATCTAATTCTGATTCTTAGTTTGAATTCTCCAAGGCTCAGATTGGAGCCCATGTGTGCAGAGTTATTCTTATATGCTAACTCCTTCCATTTTTCTTAAGTCACCACAAAGACAATAGGACCAGAAGGCAGAAGATCACAGCCTACCACTTGCAAACTGTGTGATCTTGGGCCAGTCATTCTGAGACCCCCAGTCTCTTGACCTCCTAAGAGTATTACCTGAGACCTGTTCTTGCCCCTTGGGCAGGTCAGGCACTGTCTGATGTGGGGTGAGTGAGGTGGTTGGATAATCCTGAAGAGGAAAGGAGAGGAGGCTTGGTAGATGTCCAGCCTTTCTTTGGCACATTAGCCCCTTTATCTAATCATAGATTGTCTGAAGATCAGAATTGCCTGAGAAGCTTCCTAAAAATCATATTCTTGGTCTTCCTCCCTAGAGAATTTGTTTTAGTAGGTCTGAAGTAGACCAGGAAATGAGCACTGTATTCAAACCTTGTAGGGAATTCTGATGCGGGGCCAGGATCCCCAGGGAATCCTGTTTGCTGATCAGAATCAACTAGGGTGCTCCTCAAACTTGGATCTACCCAGGCCCCTGCCCAGGTGGTTATTATCCTCGGGGATGGCTGGGACACACTGCAAATCTTCCAAACTCCTTCTGTCCCAGAAGCCCCACAGTTGTCTCCTCAAGGATAGGGGATAGTGGCCTGGGGTTTGTTCAAGACAGTTAGCCAGCTAACAAGCACCCCAGGTAAATCTGATGTTCGTCAAAGTTTGGGAACCGCTGGGATGGATAAACTAAATGAGTGCACCTGGCCATCAGGTGGACTCAGTAACATTTGCTTCTGGCAATCACTTAATTAGACTTCAGTGGCATTTAATCCAAGTCAGACAGTGGGTGTTAGAAATTGCAAAGGCCTTTTTAAATTTAGTGGCACTGAACCCAAACACTGTGCACAAATAGATTCTGGCTGGGAGGAAGGTATTATTTATTCTACATGGTAGCAGCTGGTGCCTGTTTCCAGGTACCTCCTAGGAAGCTGTTAGTCCAGGACACAAAGGCAGTTTTGCTCAGCAGATTTGGTGTGAAAGCCAAGATTCCTCTGGTCCTTCTAAACAACCTCAGTTGTGTTATGATGCAGTGGTTGGTACACGTTTGAAAATCACAGCCCCTTTGAAATCTAATGAGAGATACAGAATTTAGTGTCCTGAAAAATGCTTGGAAATTTTTACATAAGTTTTAGAGGCTTTATGGAGCCCCTAAACCATCCCAGGACCTCATGCTTAGACTCCAGATAATGATCTCAAAACATAGCAGAAAGTCTTAGGAGGAGAAGAGAGAGAGAGCGTGTGCCTGTGTTTTAAAACAGAGTTAGCATGCCTGTCAGTGGTCACCCAGCCATACAACATTTCCAAGTTTATTTCTAGATCTGTGAAATGGCAATGCTAATACCATGCTCTTTATATCTACAAGATAGTTGTGAGAAAACAAGATATATCATGAACATAATAGCATCTGGAAGTGTTAACAGGTCATTTCAACATTTGAGATCCAGTTATTAGGTTAGATTTTTTTTCTGGTTCTAAGGCATTAGAGCTTTTCCTCAGTCTTGTTAAGGCATTGTGCACATATAACCAAACATTTAAAAATAATATTCAAGACAGGGCATTTCTCAATGATGCAATTGAATTTAACAAATAGTGTTAAGTCTCTCATTGGCCTATAGGATTCCTCTGTTCCTCACCTGCCTCTTCTTTTAAACACCTAGCCATTCTTTAGGTCTTGGCTCCCATTAGAGGTGGCCTCAATAGGACATTATATACAGCCCTGAAACTGCTTGCTCATCCAGGTGTCTCCTCTCCCAACTGTGAGCACTCTGAAGTTGGGGAGGGTGACCTCCTTGACTCCAGGTCTCCAGTCCTTGCACAGAGCAAAATTGACTGTTAAATAAAAGACTAGATCAATGCACATAAAGCCCTGTCCTTATTGTACGAGTGGAATATAAGGCTCTGCCCCCGGGAGGTTAACGCAGAGGAAGCAGATAGGAGGAACTCACACAAGAACACTGTGGTTTTTAAAGTCCACCAAGGTCTTAGTTCAGCTGGGAGCAGCAGAGAAGGCAAGTCTTAAAATGTCTATTGGAAGATGATCAGGTCCTAGGGGCTGCATTCAAAAAGAGACGGAAAGCCAGGGGTGGAGACACAGAGGGGAGCATGTCAAGGTAGCAGCCATCAGTCAGTTTTCTGGGCATGTAGGTGTCATGCCTGAGAAGCAGGAGCTGCAGCAGGGAAAGGATGATATGGTGAAGATGTGGAAAATGTCCATGGCAGCTGGGAGGCAGGCTTCTGAATGGTGTGACCACAAGGAAACCGTGGGAACTCAAAGTGGCATCTCTCAGTCACAAAGAGACTAGCTGAATACTCTATAACTTTTGATGGTGCACAATACTAATTACTTATTTAAAAAAATAGCTACTGAGCACCTACTATCTGCTAAACTCTGTTCTAGAAACTCAGGAAATATCAGGGAGCCAAAAAGTGTTCTCTGGCCCCGGCACACATGCCTATAATCCCAGCTACTCGGGAGGCTGAGGCAAAAGGTTTGCAAGTTTCAGGACAGCCTGAAAAACTTAGTGAGAACCTGTCTCAACATAAAACGGCTGGGGAGGCAGCTCAATGGTAGAACATCTCTGGCTTCCATCCCTAGTGCTGAAATAAAAATAAATAAATAATAAAAGTGCCCCATAGAAGCTCATAATGCAGCAGGGGTAAGAGCTAGACACAGATCATAAACAACAGACACAGAAAATAGGCAAATGATAGAGTAGTTTAGATAAAAATTGAAGAAGGGGGGAAAAAGAACCTTAGAAAGGTAGCGCAGGGACGGGGAGAGTGGGAGTATCAGGGTAGGCCTGACTGCAAAGATGGAATTGAGCAAAGACTTGTAGAAAATGAGGGGACTGCCCTGTGGCCCCTCGGTGGGATGTTTCTGGTAGGGGGAATTGCTAGTGCCAAGGCCCCACTATTTAGGGAAGAGCTGGAGGTCCGAGAGGTGTGGGGGCAGGGCAGATATGGTTGTGGTCAGAACTTTGTCTTTACCTTCAAGACAAATGGAAGCCACTGCAGAGGTTTGAGCAGAGGAGTGACATGATCTGACTTCCATTCTGCTAGGACCTCTCCGCCATCTGGGTTGAGAATAAATCGTAGAGGAAGAGAGTGGGATCAGAGACCAGTTAGGCTGCTGCAGCCATCCAGTGAGAGAGCGTGCTGGTGGCTTGTATCAGTGGATGAGAGGTAGTGGGTTTGCTGGAGGGAAGACTGAAGGCAGAGTTAACAGGACTTCCTGGTGCATTATATCTGAGCTGTGAGAGCAACATGGGAGTCTGGATGGGCTCCAAGGTTTTGGACCCAGAAAACTAAAAGGATGGAGGTGCTATTGCCTGGATGAAGGAAGGATGCCAGGAAAGGGGTGGGAAGGATGATTAGGCATGCACCCCAGATGATTCTGTTTGCTGAGTCTTCTGAGGTCCAAGTGGAGATGTGCTGTAAGCCATCGGATTCCTAATTCTGAGGTTTGTGAGGAAGTTTCGACTGGATAAATAAATGTAGGGTTGTTGGTATACAGCTAGTCTTTGAAGCCACAGGACATTTTTAATTACGACATCCAAGGGGAGAGATGGGACAAGCGAAGGTGCCTGAGAAGAAATGACCAGTGTGTTAGGAGGAAACCAAGAGAGTCCAGTGTCCGGAGGCCAAGGAATGAAAGTGAGGGAGGAGCATGAGGACTATTGAGGTGCTCAGCACACTGGGTCCTCTTTGTCCTGGGCACATAACTAGACCACACTGCTCACCCTCTGGTGAAGTCAGGTGCATCCCTGTGACTGAGTCGGGGACCATGCGACATGGGTGGAGGTGATATGTGGCAGCCACTGCCCTGGCCAACAGAATCTTCTGCACCCTTGGAACAGAGGAGGACGTTGTGACCCTAGGGGATCTGTGACCTGGAGGAGCCCACTCCTGAATGCTGCATGGAGCAGTGCCTTCCCTGGGCGAGAACTAAATCATTCTCATCTAAGCCACTGTTTTATTTAATTTTTAGTCTTTCTTTTTTAAAAAATTAATCGGTGCATTGAAATTACACATCATAGTGAGGTTCAGTTTGATAAAAACATTCACTCACATAGCTTTTGGTGTATTTCCCTTCACATCCTACCTCATTCTCCCCTCCTGCCTCCCACACATGTTAGTGAAATCGGTAGTAATAGCTTCACATGTTGCCATAGCATTATTTGAACTGTTTCCTTCCTCCATCCTCCTTTCTCTCCCTAAATCCCTCCCCCAATCAACTACTCTACTGGTCTCCATATTATTTAAATTCCCTTATGTTTCCTATTTTTCTCTCTAATTTCTACAAATGACAGAAAACGTACAACCCCTGACTTTCTGAGATTGACTGATCTCACTTAGCATGATATTTTCTAGTCCTATCCATTTTCCTGCAGATAACACGATTTTGTTCTTTATGTCTGAGTAGAATTCCATTGTGTACATATACCACATTTTTTTTTACCCATTCATCTAGTTAGTGTAGTCTGATGAGGAGTGATCAAGGGAGAAAGGCTCAGGAAGGCCCATTGGATGTAGCAACCTAGAGATCATCGGTGACCTTGAATAGTAGTTTCAGGGGAAGGGCGGATGAAAGTCTGATTGAAATCAGTTCAATAGAGGATGCGAGGAGAGAAGCAGGTGACAGTGAATTAACTGGGACCCACTCTCTTTTGAGGAGCAGACCTGCACATGAAAACAAAAAAATGTCATGCTTGCTGATGGGGATGAGGGATCAAGAGAAGCCCTGAGCTTTGTTTGTTTGCTTGTATTTTTTTAAGATGGGAGAAATCAGCACACACTGCACCATTCCTTGGTGGGAAACGTTAGCTCTTTTCCTGAGACCATGGTGCAATTTGGCACTTGGCCTGGGCCTCTGCAGCTCACCTGGGATACTTATTTGTTTCCGCCTGAATGGCAAATGATATCGTTTTGAAAGGCCTCCTGGTGCCTGATTGATTTGTTAGGGAGCCTGACAGCCTTAATGGACTTTTCTGACAAGACAATGGCTTCTACTGGCAGCGCTTGTTTTGGAGAGATTCCAGAGTGGTAATGAATGGTGCTAGCATGAAGATGCAGGAGGAGGAGGAGGAAGAAGAGAAGGGGAGGCTACAGAGGTTTTACCTAAGGTAGGACCTGGAGCATCGGAAGAGATGAAACCCCTAGGTTCTGTCTTATTGGCAGATGCTGGATGTGGCAGTGAAGATGCAGGAGAAATGTTCCTCAGGGTCTTGGCTGGCATGAAGCAGCTAGAACCACCCATCAGGAGGTGTCCCATTGCAATTAATACCTCTGAATCTTCCCTTTCCTTCTGTTGCCCACATTCCAAGTGGAGTGTGGGGCACAGTGTGCCATGCTGAAAAGGCTCAAGGTCCAGTTTCTGCCTCATCACTATCTGTCTCTGCGATCTTAAGTTGCTTAACTTTTCAAGAATCTAACTCCTGTCTCTGGAGTATAGAAATCGTAATATCTGAAAGAGCATATGACATGGGGAAGGCACTCACAGGTGGTAGCTGCGGCTTCTTGGACCATCTAGGGAGCTCTGATGGCCTAGAGCCAGGGCAGGGCTCTCTTGGAAGCTGAGGCTCTGAAGTCGACTGTATGAGCCACCCCTGTTCCCTTCTCTCCCAACCTTGTGCAAGCCTCAGCTCACCATCTTCAGGGTGAGAGTGATCACAACACCTACCTCTAATGTGCCCATGTAAAATACGTAGTGTCTACCACATCATAGCATCTCGGCCAATGTACATTTAGAATTATTTGCATGTGTATGTGGTTTTGTGTTAATTTGGGTTGACTGTTTGTAAAAGACATTACTGTTAGGACAGAACTTGGGGGTGTGGGTAAAATCTGGAACTAGAGATGCTCAGCCTGTCACTCCAGGTATGCCCGAATGTCCCTTCCTAGCAGACATTCGGCTGTGCTGGGGGTAGCCTCCCAGCTGAGGCCACCCTAGGTCTTTGTAGTTGCCTAGGGTCATCTTCCCCTTGTTACCACCCTATAGGCAGCCAGACCACCATGATGGTTGTGATTGGTCAGGCCTGCCTATCCCCCACCTTGACTATATGAGGACCTTGGGAAGGGATGAAGAGACTGGCATTCCTAAGTTGTTGCCAACCTTGGGGTCTAGGATCCAGGGTTGTGGAAATGAACAATGCTCCCAGTAAGAATGTAGGCACAGGCGAGGCTTTATTAGGGACTTCTGCTTGAGCCAGGAGGGAGACAGTACTTGGGGGGCAGAAGCCCCAGGCTGGCTCCAGCAAAGAAAGGGGCAGGGGTTCTTTCCTGCCATCTCTAGGCTGACTCAAGCAAAGCACAGAGGTGTACAGTTTTGCCGCGTCTGCAGGGTAGGCAGGACTTGGTGTCTGGATGTCATCACATGTAGAGGTGGGGTTTCAGTCGCATCTGCACTCTTCATCCTGATTCTTGTGCAATGCAGATCTCATCACCATCTTAAATCTCCATCTGGGGCCTGTGTTTTACTGTGCAAATAAGGTTAAGGTAACTGGGGATTACTTTGGTGGCTATTCTAAGCATGCATTTGCCCCTCACTGCCTGGAATTTCCTCTTAGTATCTGGGAAAGTCTCTAATATTATTTTCAGAGCTGGCACTTTTGCTGAGCACACAGTCCCAGGAGGCTGAGCTGACTTTCCCAGCCCCCCCCCCTTACCTGTTATCTCATCCCCAAAGCCTTGAGGACTAGTCCACTTTTAACTCCTAGTTGTCTGGTCTAGCTATTAACCAAATAAGACACAGAATGAGCCTGGCTAACTTATTTTCACTGAGAGTGTTTTTGCTTTAATCCTGAGGGGTTCTATTTTTCATGGAGTCCCTGACTGTGTCAAAATGATAATACGTTGTTGGACTTCATGACGTCATTAACCTGCTGATGATTCTTAGAAGGCTTGAAATCTCCCAAGGAACAGGGAGATTGGGATAGAGAAGGAAGACGTGCAAGAAAAGGGCAGGCATTTTCTACAAGTCATGGCCCTCATTCCAAGCACAATGAGATAAATCTTATTTGCATCTTAAACTTGAGAAAATCAGGTCAAAGAGGTTAGGTAACACAGCATGCAAAGAGGTTCTCTGGGACCTGACTCCAAATCCCATGGGATTTCTTTCTTTTTTATTATTATATCTATCTGTGGGTATCTACTTATTGACTCAGTTCAAAGACTTATTGAGCTCATAATGAGTCCTTACCGCTGGCTGGGAGTCATATATTCAACAGAGACACACGCATGCCTATGAGGTGTGCACAGTGTAGACAAGAAGGCAAAGCAAATGCCCACGAAGGACCTGCACACGTGTTTCATGTTCACTGATCCTGCAGGCCATGCCTTGACACAGAAGTCTAGAGAAAGGCAATTTCTAGGTGCTGACCCTGGGGCCACTATGCAGTGGGTGGAGCTCACATGAGCAGCACAGTCCCGCCAGCATAGGCGGGAACATGCACCATGTCCCCCAGGGGTTGGGAGCTCCTCCTTCTCCATTTGCAAAGAAAATAAAAAGAATTCACATGAGTAAGGGACTTTATTATAGATGCAACCTTGAATCCACTCCTATTAAAAAATTAAAAAGGAATCATTTACTCACTTCAGAACATTTGCTTTTATTAGGAACACATTTCTGCCTGTGGAAATACTGCTGCTGAGATTCAGAGCTATAAACAATGCCAAATTAGTCTGTTCATGGGAGCAGGAAGGTGTGTTACTTGATAGTGGAGTCAGGGGAGTTAAGAGAGCCTGGGATGGGGCCCAGAGGGCCAGCTAGGTAGTGCAAACCTGGTCTCAGCAGGAAGAGATGCGTGGGGAGGAGAATCCCGCACATGGGGATGGCCCTGTGGGCCCCCAGGGCTCAGCCTCCCTTGGGTTAGGGGCAGAGGCCAAGGCAGAGGCTAAGAACGGTGTTAGGAAAGGGATTCGGTAAGTAATCCTAAAGGACCTGATCAAGGAACCATAACCCTAGCCAGTAGAAAATGAGCTACACATGCTCCAGAAGGACCTGGCTTCCTTAATACCCATCTGCTCTAATCAAATATGAGGACACCTGACACATGGAAACCAAACACAGCTCTTATCTTCCAGACCTGAATTAGCTCCCCAAACCACTTCTTCAGGGATTCCTCTTTTAAATAATGAAGTATCTGATAAATGTGCTGCCAGCTGGATTCAGAGAAGCCAAGGAAAGACCAGCTTTAAAATCTCCCAGGGAAGCTTCCCAGAGGTTCCCCAGGGAGACATTTGTACTCGCCCTGTTAAAATCTTTGGTAAGGGAGAGTCCAATGCATTTTTGTTTGTTATATTATCCCGCTCCCCTTGGAGCGCTGTCCATGGTCTTTGCAAAGAATGCTCAGAAGTTCAGGCACCTGGGCTCCTGAAATGGCAGTTGTGGGACCCAGATCACAGCTCTGTCCACCTGCTGCGGCAGGGAATTCCTACTCTCAGGAGGGACTGGAGCCTGCCCGGCCTGAGCAGAAGATTAAGCAGTTAGCATTTGTTCTGTTTCCTGTGTTTCTCCCTTTTGCACATTCAGGTCCTCTGTGCCCAGAGCACATTCAGGTCCTCTGTGGGGTCAGGGAGATTCTGAGTCCTTTCGTCGCCTCTTCCTGAACCTATTTCCCCATCAGAACTGACCCACTTCCTATTTCTAAGGCGTCTGTCTTTCACCTAGTAAGCTCACAATCAGCAGAGAAAAGAATAGCTTTGCAAGTAAGCCCCAAGGTCCTCTCCAGGAATGTTTGTGTTTTACAAAGTATTAGTGCACGAGAAAGGGCGTCCCAGATTCACCTCGTGAACCTTCATCAGAAGCTTCCCCTCTCTAAATGCCAATTCTTTCATTTGTAAGAGAAGGGAGTTGGTATAAATGACTTACCCTTCCCACTCTGACATAGTATTTCCAGACTTAATGGCAGACTTTCAGGCATCAAAGAAAACCTTGACCTTTAACTGAGGCTGTACCCACTTGACTTACTTTTTTTGTCTTTTAGTGTCTTTAAACGAGGATAATAATGACAATAATAATAATAATGCCTTCTTCAGGAAGTTGTTTGCAAAATTAAGTAAGATAACACTTGTGAACATGCTCTGCCAATTCAGAAGCTCAAAACACTTCTGAGGATTGATGTTGATCGTGGTTTTTAAAACAATTATGACTGTCAAGAAGAGGGTAGACCGAGCATCTTGTGCTTGGTGAAAATCTCCCTACATTCATCTTGATGTGCTTGTCCGATTGTCCCAAAGGGTAAATTCTTGGGAGTTTAATTGCTGGGCCAAATGTATCCATTGTTGGTGTTCATGGTATCCAGTGAAAAACTAGCTCCCCAAAAGAAACTGGCTTAGCAACATTTAAGAAAATAACTGTCTTTCTCTCCCTCTTTTGCCAATTCCATCAGCAAATTGCTGCCACATTTTATTTTGCATTTTATTGGTTATTGGGGAATGTGAACATTCCAAAATGGTTATGGAGTATATGTGTTTCTTGTTTTGTAAGTTTCATAATCATGTATATTTGTAATTGATGTGATTATTGCTTCTCTATTAAACTGCAAAAATGTATGCCTAACTTCCTTTTTTTTAAAACTAGTACCCCATTGCCTGCCATATTTTTGGCAAAGAAAAGGTTTTTTATTATTTGTGCTTTTATATTTTGATTAGGTTATTTTGGATATAAATTTTAAGCTGTATTAGCCTAATCTCTGAATGCTTTCTTCTGTGATTTTTCTCCATTGCTTTTTGTTCTAAGCAAAAAGAAAATGGTTCTCTATCCCCAAATCCAAAAAAATGCTAATATAGTTTTTTTCAAGGTTATATATGGTTGACTTATAAATTAACTCTTTAGTCTATTGAAATTTGTTTTGATATAGGATGAGAGGTGAGTCTCTGTCTTAATTTAGTTTTAATAAAAAGAGCTTACTGGTCGACTCAAAAATAATTTTTACTAGCCTCTATTTAGTAAATTTAGCTGGCTTTTTTCACTGATTTTCTTTATTTTTATGGACTACAATGAGATATTTTCATCTTACAATGATTTTTTTTAATTTTAGGCAAGGGATAATCACTACACCTTTGTTTATTGGTTCTATTCCCCACAAATACAGACAGTGCTTAGGTCCCACCCGCTCTGTGTGCGATGTGTTCTGAGACTGTTCTTTGTCGCTTTGACATTGTCCACCTTCTTTGACATCTTCTTCTCATTTTATATTTTTTGCACCACTAACTCAGTTTTCCAGTGTTCATTTTGCAGGTGTAGGCTACCAGTGCAAATTTTAATTCAGATGCTGCAATTTGGGTTTCTGTTATAATCCTTTTTATTTCACTCATTGTTTTGGTTCATTCTGTTGTCTTTTCATATTGCTTGTCTTTTTTTTTTTTATACTGGTAGTTGAACCCAGGGGGATTCTACCTCCAAACTACATCCCCAGCCCTTTTTATTTTATGTTTTGAAACAGGGACTCACTAGGTTGCTGAGAGTCTCCCTATGTTGCCGAAGCTGTCCTCAAATCTATGAACCTCCAGTCTCAGCCTCCCAAGTACTGGGATTACAGGCATGCACCACCATGCCTGGTTTTTTATTTATTTTGAAACAGGATCTCGCTAAATTGCTAAAGCTGGCCTCGAAACTGCAATCCTCCTGTCTTGGCCTCCCAAGTCCTGGGATTATAGGTGTGTACGACTGCACCTGGCTATTGCTTATCTTTTAACCCAGTTCTGCCTTATAAGTCCCCTGTGCCTTCAATTGAGTTGTGTAACTTCTTTGTACTTCTCAGGGGGTACTTGGGAGAATAAAATGAGTCAATACTCGTAAAGTGCTGTAACCACGCCTGGCACATAGGAAGGACTGTAAATCTTACTTCTTTTTATTAATATCCCCTCATACCACCACTTTCTGGTTATTTCATGGTCTGAAAAGACATTGTGTAAAAAATGGCAATTTCTAGCTTGAAGTGCCCCAAAATCTCTTCACATCTTCACCCCCTCAAAGAACTTTCTCATAGGAATCATTTATTTAGGAAAAAGGGTGTCACTACAATGCCTTCTATTCCATAGCCACATTGCTCTCAGATTTTAAAAACTAGGGTCCCCAGATATCTATAGAATCAGAGGTCTTGCTGTGTGCACATGGTATCTGTCAGCAGGAGCTGGGGAGGAAGGTTGGGGCAGCATTCTGGCTGCTCAAACCAGGCTCTGCTCAGTTGAAAAAAAAAGGCAGGTCAGTATTTGGGTGGGTATTGAATTTGCATTTCTGAGTTGAAGGAAAACAGGCATGAATGGACTCTACGCCCTCATACTTTTAGGTCAGCAGATTTGCTTCCTTCTAGCCACATAGTTTTGGTAGCCATGAATGGATTTTTTTTTCCATTTCCACTTTGTTGGTGGGAGAGAGCCCTCTCCTCTCAATTCTAGAAGTACGTTAACTGCCAGGCCAGGTTTCAGTGCTTTGGGGAGTAGTGATCCTTCCTGAGACTTTGTACATATTTCCATGGGCATCAAGGGAAGCCACATCAGCTGCTACTAGTCATGGGCATTTGGATGCCAGATGTAGAACCCCATTAAGGTGCATCACTGTCTGCACTGCTGAACCAGCAGCTCCCCAGGCCAAAGACACATTGCACCCTGTTACTCAGTGGCTGAGAAGGTATGCCACCCGACACTATTCTCTTCCATGTACTGGAAGCTGGGGAGGCTGGCTCAGTGAAAGGAAATTAACTCAATTCAGCAGATGGCAAAAGAGGGTTTTCCAACAATTCATCTTTGAAGTGGTCTTAACTTGTTATGTTCATGGTAGAATTCGTTGAATCCTACAAACATAGATTTCAAGAATTCTTCTAGGCATATGCTGGGCCATTCAGGTGCTCATGCAATCACTTCCTGAGTCATACTTACTGAGCTCTGGTCATGCACAAATATTGGGGATAGAATGGTGAACATCACAGAACCTGCCTTGCCTCTTTTGAGAAAATCTATTCTGCATGACACACCTGCCATGTCCCCTCATTTATTAAGAGACTCACATGCATTGCTACATCTGTGTAATAGAACTCTGGGAGGTTGCTTCATTGTTCCATTGAACAAATGAGGAATTGAGGAACAAAGAACTTGCTGCTTTTGATAGTGAGGGGCCAGGATTTGGACCCTCTGCTCATCTGACTCCAAAGCCCTTAGCTCACACTTCCCAATCACCAAGTATGACATCCCAGGAGTGATTGGAATGTTTGTAAGGATGTGACTCCTGAACCGGAGACAGAGTTCAACTTGATAGAAGGGGCTGCAGCTAGAGCATGCTGTCCATCTGGTTGCTAGGAAACATCTGGAAGGAGCGCATACTTTCAGGCAGGTGTTTGGCATCAACCAGCTAGTCAGCCTGCATGCTACACACCCTGCAGGAAAGAAGCATTCCCAGCTGGGATACAGACTCCTGAAATCTGACAGTAGTTTTCAAAGTTTCTCTATTTGTAATCCCCAGGGAAATGATGTGCTTGCCTGACGAGGTCACAGAAGTGTGAGGAAACATCGAGCTGCTTCTATTTGGGTTGGATAGTTCATTGAGGTGAAGTCACCCTGTGTCAAGGTGACTCTCCTGGGTGTTTTTTCTTGGGTACATCTTGGGGGACATGTCTATGCAAGGTGTAAGGGAGAAGGGTCTTTATAGAAACCTATTTACTAAATCTGTTGAGGTGGGACTTGAGGGCAGGGGTTAGGTGATGGCAAGTACCTAAAAGGCTATGAAGTTGAGGATAAATCAGCATTTCCTCAGCTTCCTAGGAAGTTTGGAGTTTCTAATTCATAAGAATATTTCCCCTTTCCCTCCCCTAAGTATTCCATCAACGGTACCCAGAGAATCTACTCAATACATTAATGTGAGCATGATTTTTTTTGTGTGTGGTACAGGGGCATTCTACCTCCAGGCTACACCCCAGCCCTATTTTATTCTTTATTTTGAAACAGGGTCTCACTATGTTGCAGACGGCCTCACTAAGTTGCTGAGGCTGGACGCAAACCTGCGATCCTCCTGTCTCAGCCTCCCAAGTACTGGGGTTACAAGCATGCACCACCATGCATGATTTTTTTTTAATTTTTGAGATTTGTTGTTGGTGAAAGAGGGTGTCTCATCTCTTAGACAGAGCCAGGCTCCTGTGAAGGGCCAGTGTGGTGGAACAGAAGGAGCAAGGACTTACTGTTAGGAGACTTAGGACCTCATCCCAGTTCTGTGCTCCTTACCAGTGTAGCTTTAGTAGAACTATCCCTTTCCTGGTCTCAATTTACTCCTCATAAATTGATCTCTCCAGATTAGATTATTATAAAGGGACTTCTAGCTGTATTATTTAAAGTTCATTCTAGTACAAGTGATTGGCAAAGGTGAGTAATCAGTTCTGTTATCCATGATCAACAGACATAAGGTGGTGAGGGGAGGCCCCCAAACTACCTAGTATATGTTTGATAATTGATATATATATATAGATATAGATATAGATATAGATATAGATATAGATATATACACTCATACACATCCATATACATATACATATATGTATATATACATATATATATACATCATATATATGGATATATGAACTATCTATCTAGATATAGATATAGATATAGATATAGATATAGTTTTAGTTATATTTTCCTCACTGCAAACTAAATGCCTATCAAGAACAACTTAGAATAGGAAAGGTTTATTTGACTCAGGGTTTAGAGATTCAGTCCATAGTTGGCCAGCTGGAAGAAAGAAACACCATGGTGGCAGTTCATGGTGAGGTAAGCTGCTCAGCTCCTCACAACTGGTAAGGAGGGAGGGAGAGAGGGAAGAAGAAGAAGAAGAAGAAGAAGAAGAAGAAGAAGAAGAGGAGGAGGAGGAGAAAAGGAAGGAGGGAGGGAGGGAGGGAGGGAGGGAAGGAAGGAAGGAAGGAAGGAAGGAAGGAAGGAAGGAAGGAGCCAGGGAGAGATATAGCAACACCCCCAGTGACCCACCTCCTCCACCCACACCCCACCTCTGAGCCTCGCTACATTGGAGATCAGGTTTAACACATGAGCTCTTTGAGAGACACTCCACATTCAAACCATAACACACACACACACACACACACACACACACACACACACACACACAGTGTTTGTGTATATGTATGTGTATATCCATTTATCTCCACAATGAAGTAAAAAGCTTTTAGGTAGTTGTTATACTTTCAGGAGTAAAATGGAGTTGCATCATAATACACGTTTAATTTACTTGAATTAAACCATATTTGGATAGTGAGAAATCATCAACATGACCTATCCCTCACCCTACTTGCCATTTCTTTTAATCTCCAGTGAATCAGTAAAATGTGGAAAATAGGAGAGGGAGGGAGGAAAGAAAAAGAAACAAAGAAGAAAGAAGGAAAGGAAGAAAGAAAATAGATGAAGAGATGTTTCTTGGATTCTAAGAGCCTGGTGCTCACAATTTAAGGAGGATTTTAGTGATTTATTATTTCCTTTTCCAAAAGTAATGTTGACTGTGCTTGATTTCCGCTTCTCAGCATGCCTGTTGACTCTTGACGCTAAACCCGCATAGATTTCCCCTGCATCATCTATATTAGACATCGGATGAAGAAAATGATGCCCAGGGATTAAGAAATCTGCCCAACATCACAGATCTAACGGGGAGCCTAGATTCAAATGCAGTGGACCAAAGGTGGCTGCGTTGATCCACAGGTGTGGGTATTCCGCTCTTCGGGAACACGATGGGTGCTTGCTGTAAGCATTCCCTGGAATGAGCCGCCATTTACACTTGTCTTCATGCATGATGTTCATCCTCTTTAGCAGAGAGTTTCCTTCTGGATTTGGTTTGGCTCAGTTCAGTGTCCAAATGAGTTTGCAGACTTAGGGGAGCTGGTGACTGATGACAGAAAGGCAGCCTTCGGTGTGAGGAGAATGGGACATCAGTATGGGGCTGACATTTTCCATTTGCCACAGGTAATCCGCAAGGCAATTAATCTGCATGTGGATAATTACAAGTTGATTCTGTTGTACTTCTTTGAAGTCAGGACTGTGTGTTTAAGTAGAAAGCTTACAGGCAGGGTTCTGAGGACCGCCCAAATCTCCCAGCCCAGGATGTTCCTTCGGCTGGCCTGATGTGGCACTATGAACCTCCCATTTACTTATAGTTCTTCAGCACTTTTAGGCAGAAGTCTACACTTTTTTTATTGCTTTTGTTTTGTATTTTTTGCAACAGAAAACCCCTGTCCAGAGTCTGACTGGTAGCTGAACTGTTCAGACTGAGAAATGGAGCAGGCCATGGGCACACCCCGGTCCCTCCCGGGCAAATGCTCCCACCCCCAGGGAACAAGGTCCAGCCAGGCCAACTCGCTGCACACTGGCCACCATCACTTAGCCATACAGGTCATCGTCATTATCTTCTGTGTACACACTGCCACCTGTGCCACCTCTGCTGCCCTGACTAGGGCCAGCTCCACCCTGGTTCCCTGAAGGGAATCTGAAGCTGCCGAAACCTCGACTCTGCTGAAGGGTCTGGGCAAACATTTCATACTTCCGAATGTCATTGTCACTGACGGAACAACGGGCAAAGCGCATGGCTTCCTCAAAGTGATCTCTGTGGATCTCTGTCACTGGATCATCTTCTTCTACCTCCATGGCTGATGGGTTTGTCTGCCTCTCCTGTTCTCACCTAATCTCACTCTCGATGAATTCGTGAATGGCCAGCTTACAAGCATGTTGGCAAATCTCTGTTAGGTCAGCTCCAGAGAAGCCATTAGTCATCTTAGGATGACTCCAAATCCACATCCTTGGCAACTGGGGACTTGCACAGGTTGGCCTTGAGGATGGCAACACGAGAAGAAGTCTACACTTTTTGACATCCCCACCAGACCCACTCTTATATATGTCCTGCCTATGTCTTTAGTTTCATCTCTCACTACCCCCCAGCAGCTGGAACAAACTCAAGTAGACCAGGTGTCTGTTCAGTCTATACCTGGCTTCATATTACCCCTTAAGCCTGGAATAATCGTCCCCCTCCCTAGGACCAGGAAGACTTTGGCACTCAGGCACTGGTCTCACCCTATCCCTCCCTTCTAGGCTGTGTGCTCCTTCACAGACCCTTTCATACTCTATGGTATCACTGATCCTCTACTAAAAGCTCCTCAAGGGAAGAGCTCAGCTCTCCCCCGCCCCCATGCCCTGTCCCTTATGCAGGATTTGGAATGCAGGAGGTGTCTGGCATCAAGTGAGTGGACAAACCAATTATCAAGCAACTAAACTCCAAACAGCCTCATAGCCACTGGTACTTTTCTTTTCATCTTAGTATTAGATGTAACATATGGATATATTCCTCTTGCTTAAAAAAAAGAAGGAAAAGAAATACTTCAGACAACACAAATCACCTCTCTTACTATTATTTCCAGTCCCCAGGTCCTTCTCTATGTTTAGAGTTAGTTTTCCTAATGTCTGTGTGTGTGTGTGTGTGTGTGTGTGTGTGTGTGTGTGTGTGTTTACATTGTATTCACGTACTCACATATCATCCAAAGAAAACGTGTAGTATTATATGGAAATATCTATCTGCAGCTTGCTTTTCAAATTTACAACATGTTGTAAACTTAGTCCTGTGTTGGCACCCATAACTCTAATTCATTCTTTGTAGAAGCTGTCAAGATTTCAGAGTGTAGATGGAACGGTTTATTTAGTTACTCCCCTATTGTCCATCAATATTTAAGTATACTGTGATCCTGGTGTCTTCGAAGAAGAGACTCTGGAAATCCCATGTTATGATCTTCCACCCTACAGCCTGAATTTTCTCCAAGAGCATACCTGTGCAGATGTTTAAGTATCCTGCTTGGATACTTATAGGAACAGGATACTCACTATCAGAGAAGAAAGCTCCAATTAGGATATTTCTTCCCATCTTAAACCCAAAACTTTTCCATTTTAACTCACACTCTTGTTTCTTAGTTCTGTCCTCTAGTAGCTCTTCCACTAAGTGTACTTCCTCCTCATCTGACCAGGAATGTCTCTCACTAACCATTCTTTTTAATCCTTTGCCAGTTCTTTTGTGATTTGGTTTCTAGACCTCATCAACTTCAACACACCTTCTCATATGCACCTGAGTTTGAGAAATTCTTCTAGTAAAGTGTCGCTCTTAGGATAGAGTGATGGAATGCAGCATCCCAGATGTGGCCTAAATAGCATTTGGGGATTATCATCTCCCACAGTCTAGCCACTATATCTCCAGTTACATCACCCATTATCTGCATAGGTTAGCCTCAAGGAAAGAAGGGCCAGTAGGTTTGGATCATACTGGCATTGGGAATTGATGACCTGGTGTGAAGACTGTTGGACTGGGAAGCAATGTTATGATTTGGGTATAGAATGTCCCTCAGAAAAGTTCATGCTCTGTCAGTGCAGCACGTTTCAGAGGTGGGGCATGGCTGGAGGAGGTGAGTCATGGGAGGTGTGGACTTGAAGACTACATCTGTCTCTGGTCCCCTCCTTTCATTCTCTCTGCTTCCAGCTGCCACGAGTTGAACAGCTTTACTCTGCCAGGCTCTGCCACCATGATGTTTCTGCCTTGGAGCCAGCCAACCATTGACTGAACCTCTGAAACCATGAGCTCAGATAAACTTTTCCTCCTCTAAGTTTTTCTGGTCAGGCATTTTGGTCATACATATGAAAAAGCTAATACAAACAACAAGAACATCCTGAGAGTCTGGACAACACCAGTGAGCAAAGGGGAGAGAGGATGTAATCCCTCCACTTGACCATTTTCTTGATCAGCTATAAAGAAAGCCAGAACTGAAGAAGCTGGGGACCCAGGCCTGCCTGCTGATTCTAACCAGAGTAAAATGAGCAGTACCTGGCCCCAAAGGCCTGAGCAGGGAGGCAGGGTCAGAGCTGCCCCAGGATGCAGGGCAGGAGTGCTGTGCTGGGGAACTGCTGTTGTGTCCCAGCTTCTCTGCTCTCTGCTGCATCAGGAAGATACCTGGTTCTGCCCTCAGGCCCCTGTCCTTGGTCTGGCTTTGTGACGCATAGCGCAGGTCCTCTGGATGGAGTTATCAAGAGGGGAGAGTCTAGCTTCCCTTCACAGGAGGTTGGTGTGTCCTCATCTATTGACCTCAGCCAGACTGCAGCTCAGATCCAGCCCTGCTGTGCATAGCAGTCAGCACACTTTGGTTGCAAGCAACAGAAACAGACCCAGGCTGAAAAATGTAGAAGAGATTTTTATCGAAAGGATGTGAGGGCAGAGGGTGCTTACTGGCCTCCTAGGATGTTGAAAACTCAGATTTAATTTCAATCCTGGAGCCAGTTCATTCAAGATTCAGTGATCTGTAAAGTTCAATTGGCCTGGCAGTTTGGCTTATAGTTCTAATCTAAAATAAGAAGCAATGAGTGTAAGCTATCCCCATGGCAACCATTCTAGCTCTATCTTAGATAAGGTTATCCAAGCCTCAGTTTCCTTATCTCCATATACATTACAACAAGAATGAATATGTTCACCCCTTTGGAAGGGTTTTTAAAAGTTTCTTGCATGGAGGAGGTGATCAGTATTCTTCAGCTTGAAGATGTCCAGAGATCGGAGTCAGAGTTGACATTACCTCCAAATAGCCTCTGTGTAGCACTAACCGGCTTGTCTGGCTTCTTTCTAATCCATCCTCACTGCTTGCAGACCTTTGGTAAAGAACCTCCTAATGATTTAAATAGTATCTTCAAGGATCACTTCCAGAGATCTAGGGAAAATTCCCACTCCAAGTGATTACTCATGTGGCAGACAGCACTGAGAACAGGGAGCACCCAGCACAGGGGTAGAAATCCAATAACTGCATAATTTAATGAAAGCAATCTTTCTTTGACTGTCTGAAGCCTTATCTGTTTCCTTACTCTTTGGAAAATCAAAGACACCATATATATTTTTTTTTGAGTCTGTATACAGTGTAATAAAATTAGACTATTTGTTATATGTACATTAATCAGAATGTATCAAATTTTTATCAGGCAGCCAAAATAACTAACACTTATGGATTGTGCATTGTGATGTAAATCTAGGGCAAGGAGATGAATATTTTAGTATTCTGCACTTTGTCCCTGCAATAACAGACAACTTGATCCCTGGTAGAAATAGGAAGTATGGAGGTTCTCTTTGCTGCCTTAACTCTCACCTGTGGCTGGTAGGTTTAGGGATCAGATAAAAAGCCTGTGCATTTGCCTTCCTTCTTCATCTTTTTGCTTTGTCTCTTTTTCCTTGCTCTACTCTTCTTGCCTTCTTCACCATTTGCCTTCTCCTTCTCCCCTCCTCCTTTCTTCACATCCTCTCTCCCATTTCCCCTACTTCTTCCTTACATGACAACACCAAACTATTCCTGGGTCTCAAGACTCACCTGTACAGGGTTATTCTTTGGCAAAAGCAGTTCCCTGGGTAAAATATAAAGAGCACATAGAACGGGAGGCAGATAACATGGTAGTCAAATGCCCTTTAAATGAAGCAATGCGGTGTGTGTGTGTGTGTGTGTGTGTGTGTGTGTGTGTTGCTGGGGATTGAACCCAGGGACATTCTACCTCCATGCTACACCCCCAGCCCATTTTATTTTTTATTTTGAAACAGGGTCTTGCTAAGTTGAGGCTGGCTTCAAACCTGTGATCCTCCTGTCTCAGCCTTCCAATTTATCTGTCCGTTTTCTTCCCCCCATGCTAGTTGTCTCTGTACAAGAGGTAGCAGAAATTTTACAGAAAGAACCATTGGATATGGAATTGGAAAGGAACTGGGATCCTTGCTTGGTTTTTAACTGGCTGTATAACCTTGGAAAAACCTGAGGCTCTTTGCATATTTAAGCATTTTGCACAGGGCTGGGCATATAGCAAACATTCAGTAAACTGAGAGGCAGTAGAACATAGTAATAATCATGCATAAGTATCTTAACCTCTCTGTGTCTCAGTTTCTTTATATTTAATCTTGCGGCATAGTGCCATTTTCCATGTTGCACCATTGTAAGGATCAAACATGTTAATTTATATAAAATTCACACCAAGTGATATGTGTCTGTGCATTTGTGTCACTTTGAGCCTCACTATGATGTATAATTACAATGCACCAGTAAAAGTATAAGAAAGTTTAAAAATGCTTAAGATAATGCATAGCATACAGTAAGTACTCCATGTGTGTGATCCAATATAAAGCAGGTGGATCAGTCTGGGTTTTACCAAGAAAATGATAAACACTCTCAGTATTTCAAACAGGAAGGGATTTCATACAGGGAATTAGAGGATTTAGGTTTTTAGAGGAACTGAAAGGGGTGAAGGAAAGGAAATACACACACACACACACACACACACACACACACACACACACGTCTGAAAGGTCGAGAATTGTACCACTGGTGTGGATGGTTCAGGAGAATGCCCCAACACCTCTGGACTCACTCTGTGTCATCACCTTCTACTGATGAGATGGTTGGCTGCTCACAACAACTAGAGGAGCAATGGGGGCTCCATATCTTCTGCTCTTCACACTCCTCCATGTGCACCTCTCTGCTCTTGATCTTACAAACCTCAGAAAGCATGCCTATTGCTGGTTAGAGTCTAGTAAATCCAGTTTCCAGACGTCATGCACCTGTAGCTCAGGGAAAGGGGCAGGGGAGAAAAGATGGTGCTGGATTGCCCCAAAGCTATAGGCATAGTCAGGCTGATGTAGGTGATGGGGAATTTACAGTATACAAGCACATTGTAAATTTCCAAGTTCCATAAGGGTACTAGATTTGGGTGGTAATGCAAGCAAAGTGGGAAGAATATGCCTAAGCAGGGACTCCAAGGACAGGCAAGACAACCTGTGACGGTGCAATGAGAGGATGATGCGTGTCTCGGTCAACATTCTCAATGCTGTAATCCAAAACAACTGGCCACACAACATAGAGGAAGGAAGATTTATTTGCTTACAGTTATTTGGAAGTTTCAGGGTTCAGTCCATATGAGGCTGGGGTCTGTGGAACTCAAGGCATGGCAAAGGGAAGGAGAGAGAGAGAGAGGAAGAGGGAGGGGGAGGGGGAGAGGGAGAGGAATGGGGGAGAGATAGAGAGTTCTACTCTCACATTGTGGAGACTGGAAGCCAGAGAGTGCAAGCAAGCAAGGGGATTCAAAGACAAAAGCACAATCCCTAAGTCCAATTTCTAAGACTCACCTTCTCTAGCCAACCCTACTGACCTAGATTACCACCCAGTAAATCCATTACAATGGATTTATCTACTGATGAGATTACAACCCTCATGACTTAACTATATCAACCCTGAACATTAATACATGAGCTCTTCAGGGGATATTCTCTATCTGGCCATAAAAATGTGCCACACTTAAAAATTTACTATATGCAAGGCTCTGTTGTAAGCACTTTGAGTGCACTAGCTCATTTAATGTTTGTAAAACCCCATGCGGTAAATACCGTCATTATATACATTTCACAGGTGAGAAAACTATGGTCCAGAGAAGTAACTTGCCCGAGGTCACAATGCTGGTAAATGGTCTTCAAGCTAGGACTTCATCCCAGTGGTGTGACTTCAGGGTGACTTCATATCAACCCCATTATTGTGAAGGGTGAGGACGCTCCAGCTGAGGTCTGCTGATTCACTCTGAGAGCTGGCCAAGGGTGTGTTACATCAACTAGTCTAAATTATTTTCACAGCTTTAGAGCAAAAGTTGTTTCTTAAAGCATGGATTCTTATTCACTTTTCTGGAGGCAATTATGAGCCACAGTCAGGGATGTTTTCTCCTATGAAGAAGAATTTGACAAGGTAACTAAGCAACTATGCTCCTGGAGGGCTGTCCCCTAGGAAGCTGCCCTAGGAACCAGCTTTCCTTGTTAGATTCATCTTCCTCATTCAGTCCACAGCAGCGCCTCCTACATGGTCTTCTGAGATCCAGGAAAAGCTGGTTATCATTCAACAGTCACCATAAAAGAAAAGATTTGTTAATTACTGTGGACATGACAAAAATAGGAAATGGGAAAATGCATTAACCAAAGCAATCCTTGCTTTACACTATGATTATATTGTCAGTACTTTTTCAAGATCTGGGAGGAGAAGGAATGGTTGGGGTTTTGAGAGAGGGCTGTGGCCCTAGATTTGTAGCTCATAAAACATATGTCTTCTCCTATCCCTCACTTACTTCTGGTTTTCTTCTAGTCAGCTGCTTCTAGAGCAGGAAGAAGCATATTTGCCTTAAAAAGGCAGAGCACTATTGTTGGGTAAGAAAATAAAAAGATTAAAGAAGTCAAGTGGGGGCTTGGTATTATGACTTTAAATTTGAAAAGTTGTCTGTAGCAGAAAGGAAGAAACCTAACCAAACTCCCTCTGCTGAGAAGCCCATTAGCAACTCATGGGGCCCTGAACTGAACGGGATCCTCCCCGAAACTTTCATCTGATGACTCAGCATACATGAATGGATCCATTTATCAGCCCCCATGGCAGGCTTACCAGGAATAGGACCCTGTCGTCATTTTCCAAGAACTCATCAAGGGGATGGAATTCAGGAAGTGAAAGCAAACCAAATAAATGTTGATGAGAAAATCTAATAGTTTTCATTTTTCTAAACATCATGATTTTATCTTGTTATTTTCCTGTATGCAGAAATTGCCCAAATTTTGTCAGAAATAATCACCCCAGTATTAGGAACCAAACTCTCCTAAATCACTATATTGGCTATTTTTTCTGTACTATGCAGGCAGAGATGCAACCTCCCCTCTCCCCTTAGTTGCAAAGCTATTAGGGGTCTTTTGTGGCTCCCCCATTACTAAATACTAGTTCTCCCAGGCACTAAACAGCCTCCTTTGATCACTAATTTTATCCTTCTTTAGTTGGAAAGATCCATCCCTGGTCCGAGCAAGATGCAGAAGAAAGTAGAAAGCAGGGCATCAATTGAAAGGACTGCTGGATTGTAGAAAAGTGAGGAGACTCCACTCTCACTATAGGTAAAACCCAGACAATGATGGCCTTGTTGGAAGGTTGGCCCATCTAGCTACATATTATGATTTTTCCAGAGGAACTTGAAGTTGACATGTAAACACATCCTGATTTTTACACATTGATAACTAGTTCTGAGTTCTTAAAATACCAAGTTGAGAAAGCAGGTCTTTAGCCCACAGGAACTTTCTTCCCAAGAACCTTTCAAAGTGTGAGGCAGCTTTATAAATAATTAAAGCCCTATGAAACCTGGAACAAAGGTAGTATTGGAGGCATGACCTTTTGAGAAAATGTATAACTTGGGGTTGTTTTTAATAAAAGGGTATATGGAGTCCCTGGGAGACAAGAATATAAAAACAGTCTTCTCAAACTCAGTAATATGAGCCAGGATTAAATGGTCCAACCATTTGAAGCATCTCAGGGGACATCAGCAGTGGTGGCCAAGTGGGGGCAGAGGGAAATGTAACCTGTGTGGAGAAGAACCCCAACTGATAGTGTTAGGTTCACACACAAAATTATGGTAGGTGCTACATGGAACTGTTGTGGTTGTGTTTTCATTATATACTACTAACTAGGAATCTACTTTAATTCAGTCAGAGCATCAACTCCTGCAGGGATAATAGACATTGGGGTGCCTAGTACATTTGTGTCTAGAGACTGGGGTGCATGTCCTTTCATGAAGAGTAGGGAAAGAGGGCAGAGAGAGCCCCGCATGTTTAGCTGAGGACTTCAGAGTTTCTCATCAAAGACCTTCTCTGACCCGCCTTCCCCGGGAGCACACAGGGGACCTCTGGGCTCGCACATTAGCTGTGCACGAGTGAGTTTTAATTAAAGCCCAGGGCTTTAAAAGCCCCAGATTTCCCGCAGGTAACCTTTCAAACCACAGTTCCTTAATTCAGAGAATTCAAAGCTTCTTAAGAAAACAAGGTGGCGTTTTATCTGGCAGTGATCTTGTTTCTGGAGTTCTTTTCTTGATGTATTTTTTAATGTTTTATGGTTTGCTGCTCTCCATTTGCAGCGAGCCCTATCTTGGTGTACTAGAGACAGTAAATGCAGTGGGAAGGCTCCCCCTAGTGTGGCTGCAGTGCCTGGCCCTTCCAAGCATCCTCTTGGAAGCCCTGCTTCTTCCAAGCTTCTTTGTTGGCCTTGGCACCCCCATGTGGACTCGCCATGTCAGGTAGTGGGGCATAGAGTCATCACTGTCATATGTACTCATTCCATACGTCTCCAGTCTCAGGGGAGTGGGCTCTGTTATTGTCTCCATTTCATAGATGGGGAAATGGAAGAAGAAAGGGTTTAGGTTAGGTTGTCAGCAACTGTAAGTGGCAGAACCTGTCTTCAAACCTCGACAGGCCAGCTCTGGATGCTGTGCTCCAAACTTCAATGCTATCCTGCCTCTCATACCTTCCCCGCGGTCAGCAAAATAACATCTAGGTGGAGACAAGCAAACACATCCGTTCAGCTTTCAACATCAGCAAGAACACTTGCTGGGCAGCAGTACCTGTTGCTGGAAGCCTGGAAAGCATGCAGGCGTGGCTGCCCACAGCGCCCCCTGCAGGTGTTGTTCCTTGCCTTCCTGGTGGCCCCTTCTAATGCTCATAACACTGCACTGTTCATATCAGCATTAGGATGCATTTGCTTGCTCGCCTGGAATGCTGGAGGGAGTGGGGAGTACAAGCTCACAAGGAGAATAGAATTGTGGACATTACCAGGACCAATGGTGGAATTTGGACTGTCTCCTTCCCACCTGAGCCCCATGGTGAGTTTACAGATGGTTCCCACTTTCAGTCTGAAATGGGTTAGATGTTCTTCAGCTTGGAAACCAGGCATCCCCATCTGGGCAGCATTACGAGCACCACTCCCATGTCTATTATTATTAACTCCATAACTCATGAAGAAGATTCTGGATGCATTCTGAGGCAAATTCGCCAAGAGACATTTCCATGCGATTCAGCCAAAATGTCTCCAAGTACCCTGAGCTCGGGATACAAGAGGAGAATTGGCACCTGCTTCTGTGATGTTTTCCATCTAATTGAAAATCCAAAAGCCAATACCCATGAACTTAGTAAAGAGAAAGAACAGAGCAAGACTATCGTTTTGTGTGGATTTGTGATGGAGACAGGGCAGTTCTCATGCAAAGAATGAAAGGAGAGTGAAACTTGTAGGTGCCGGGACTGCACTGGGCCCTTGGGTCCTCAACCAGCTGGGAAGTTAAATATTATTATCTGCCCAGTGCATGGTACCTTAGTGAGCCCTTATCTAAAAATAAATAAATAAATAAATAAATAAATAAATAGGGCTGAGGATGTAGCTCCAAGGTAGAATGCCCCTGGGCTCAATGGCTCAATCCACAGTAACACACACACACACACACACACCTACACACACAAGTATATTATTATCTATAATATGCATTTAATAATAGTATGCATATAAAATAATGATATATTATTATTATTATATTATGCATTTATAAATGTGGCCACTGGGGCCAGAAAGAACAGGATTTAAGCTGTGGCCCTGTCTCTGGGGACCCTGGGAGTAGACTGTGAGAATACCAAGTTGAGAGTTGGTGGAGAATAGGGGACAGGTGGGAAGTTAGCCAGGACCAGGCTGCACATGAGCTCAGGTCCTTACTGAGTCTCATTTCAAATATATATTCAATCAAAGCAGAATTCAGGAAGTGAGCCTTGTTCTTCCTTATATTTTTTCAATGCTGGGCTTTTAACAGTTACTGAAAGAAATGTTTCATATTACTGAAAGCATACATTAATTATATTATTTAAGGGTTTCTGTGTACCCACAACTTGATGGATTCTCAGAAAGATAATAAGTTTAAAGTCATGATCACTGTTCTAAGACTCCTCTGTGACCTTAAATCTTTTTTCATTGGTGTATTGTAGTTACACAACATCATGAAATTCAAAGTGATACATTCATATATGCACACATCTCTTGCCAAGAGCAATCTACAGAATCAGTGCAATCCCTATCAAAATACCAGTGTCATTCTTCACAGAACTAGAAATGAAATGATCCTACAATTCATATGGAAGAACAAAAGACCAGAATAACAAAAGCAGTTCTGAGCAATAAAAACCATGCAGGAGGCATCACAATACCTGGTTTCAAATAATACTACAGAGTTGTAGTAACAAAAACAGCATGGTATAGGCATAAAAACAGACTCATAGACCAATTGAATAGAATAGAAGATATGGAGAGAAATCTCCACAGCTGCAACCAGCTTGTTTTTGACAAAGGTGCTCAACATTGGAGAAAAATCAACCTTTTCAATAAGTTATGCTGGGAAAACTGGATACCCATATGTAGAAGAATGTAATTAGATATCTGTCTTTCACCCTGCACCAAAGTCAATTTAAAGTGGATCAAAAACTTAGAAATTAGACCACCAAGCTGGGCGTGGTGGCGCACGCTTCTAATCCCAGTACTTTGGGAGGTGGAGACCGGAGGATCCGGGTTCGCGGCCAGCCTCAGCTCTCTCTCGCTCTCTCTCTCTCCCCGTCTCTCTCTCTCTCTCTCTCTCTCTCTCTCTCTCTCTCTCTCT
>PVJS01013064.1:0-42710 GCA_004027185.1 Glis glis
AGGAAATCCGCGGATGCCTTTATTGCTGTCGTTTGGCGCCCCCATCTGTTTTCCTCGCGGTTTCGGCGACGGTGAGCTGCTTTTCAAACGTAGAAGCCGCCTGGGGGGGGGGCTGGGGAGCGCACCTCGACCCCATTATCGGCCAGTCCAAGGGTTTTCTACTTCCTCCCTTTTGGGACCTGGCGCTTCTGGTTCCAAAGGCTGCATCAAACCCCATCTCACCATTTCTCCGAGACACTTTCATTCATTAATGGCTTTGAAAACTATTTGGCACCTTTTAAATAACACTAACATCGCATTTCTAGCACATTTATTCCGAAAAGTGAGACCAAGTCAGGGATACTACTCACAGTAAAAGGCACCTATACTTTTACACTAAACTGCGTTTAGGAGACAATATTTGGTGGAGCACAGTTCCTTAATTTATTTAGATTCCACACCCGCTAGTAGTAATATTGACTATTTTGTATAAAGCTCTTACTATACAATTTGAAGTGCTTTTTACATATATCATCTCTAAAGCTCAAAGCAAGTCTTTGGAATTAATTATAGTATCCCTTTTTCAGGGAAGAGGAAACTTTGACACAGAAGTTCAGCGACTTGCTTATGATTTAAACTTACCTCCAATAATATACAAGTCATATGGTAGTCCAAACTTTTGGATAGCAATTTTTGGTTTTCTCATGTTGTATGTCTTATTTGTATTCAGGTCTACCTCAAAAACATTCAGCCTGTATAGAGAATAGAGAGAAAACCAGCGCAGTGCTGTTGATGGTTATGGATAAAATACCATAACTTTGCACCCCTCCTATGTAGAGGCTGACTCTGGGAACCAGCTTGTCAAATGTCCCTGGACTTTAGACACAACCTCTGGCGTCTTCAAGGCCTCCTGCCCACTACCAAGATACAGGACCCACTCAATAAAACAAGCCAAGAATCCTACCCATGGCTGCATAGCTAAGCAGGAATTTTTAAGACGGGGGTGGGGTGGAGGGCGGGAAGGACTTTCTCCATGTGGTCTGAAAAACACTTTTTGCTCGAAAGAATGAATGACATGAACAAAGCCCATGTTTTGTTTTTGTTAGGCCTCCAGACTAAATATTTGTTTCTTGTGCAGCGACGGGTCCTCCGAGGTGAACTGGTAAACACTTTTGGCTTAAGACTTCAGGCAATAAAAATTTGTCCCGACTGCGAGAGGGGAGTGGCGAGGGTAAAGTCGGAGCTGCAGACGAGCCCCACGGCGGCGGCGGGGCCTGGCACTTCTCTTCCGAGCGGAGGGCTCTGGGGCAGCTGGGGCCACCATCCCGCTCATCCGCTGGAGAGCTGGGGCTGCCAGGTGTGATGGGACCGCAGGAACTCCAGAGTCTGGGCTGTAAACCCCTGGCACGTTTTCTTTAAGTTAAGCCCAGTCCCCACAGCTGGAAGTTTCGGATTTTGTGGGAGGACGAGAGTTTGACGAACCAGCCTGACTTGGCACTGGCAACTTCATGCTCCCATCCCTCCGCAGACAAGCCGCTCCTCTCTGTCTCGTCTGGATCTGATTGCTTCTGCCTCTCCTCTCCTCTCCCTCTCCCCCTGCAATCCTGCGCGCTTCGGAGACAGTTATGGGTGAGGGTTGGGGTGGGTACCTTCTCCCTGGACACTGGGGCTACACAGACCCGCCGCCACCCTCGAGCTCGCGTGCCCTCCGATGCGACGAGAGAACTTGCAGGGACATCTAGCGCCAGGCGTGGGGAATTGCGCGGCGCTGGACTGGAAAGCTAAGCCAGACCACTGGCATCCTCTGCTTGCCTATGGACTCTTCCTTCACGCTTAGACACTTGTCTAGCCTTGCTGGTGACCGCGATGCAGATTCGCAGAGCTCACAGTCTAGGAAATATAGATAGGTTGACAAACTTATTTTCTTTTATTTCAAACAGCCAACAGAATGAGCATTCACTGGGGTTAAGCAAAAAGTAGCTTTGCTAGAAAAGTATATTCTTTGAACAATTTCACACCATGAAATGTTGGACAAAACAGCAGCAAAATGCCGTCCCAGCTTTTCTTTTCCAAAAAGAGCAACAAGTTACCAGGTCCTCCAGCCTTGGATCCACCGGGCTGTCCTTCCTTAGCAGTGAGATTAGTGTTTGAGTGGGAAGACCCTAGATGTTTAAATCCCTCCACAGCTGGCCATCCCAAATGAGGAGTTGCCCTGTGAAAGGCAAACTAGATTTTACTAAATAATGCTTCATGTTTGGAGAGGGTCTTTGTTGTTGCAAAACGATTTTCATTTAATAAAGCCTAATTTTGTTGTTAAATCCAAACAGAATGCATCTAAGACGCAGAAAGTGCCCAAAGGCAGGATTCCAATGCCTGGCTGTTGATAGAGCCCCCTTTCTGCGCCTTAGGTTGTATTTTGGGTATTGTTTTTGCTTTTTTTTTTTTTACTTGTTTGTTTGTTCTTTTGATGTTTCCACCCTGGGTGAAACTGGGTATTGCCTGGAGAGGGAAAATTAGCTACAAAGTTGGCAGGACGCGGATTTGGTTAAGAAGACTGTCTAGCCAGTTTCACTGAACTTAAGACTTTACTTTGGAATTAAGACACTTTCTACAGTGAATCTTTTACTTCTTACAAGTCAGTTAATTAGGAGGGTGTCCTGTACTTCCTGGCTGTGACCATCAAGGCAAACGCTTTCAAAGGAGTCCCCAGGACCCCACTTTGAAAGGACCCTGTCATCCTGGTCTTAATAGCCACCGATTATGTAGCTAATTGAGCTCATTCTGTTTTGGCAAGCAGAGCAACTTCAACAAATCTACCCTGGGTTTAATTCCAGCACAGAAAAAGAAAAAAACTGAATCACAGCCTGTATGTATCCATCCCCATCCCAGGACAGGAGCATAGTTTGAAAGATCAAGATCGTCTGTAAGGAAGAGAGGACATTACTTCCATAACAGCATTAATAATTGAAAAGGGTTGTTGTGGAGGGAGAGGAGCAAGTGATGGGGAATAAAGTGAGACTTCAGACAACAAAAGATATGCTGAGTTTTTCACCAAAATCAGGATATGTAGCAAGATATTTTATGGAAAAACCTAAAAGAATTTGGAGACATTTGTCGTTGCAAAAGACTTTCATTTAACAAGATCTATTTTTGTTATTAAAATCCCCAACATAATACACCCACACAGAGATATAAGGCTCAGCCTGTGCTCCCAGACAACTAAATAAAACCTGAAATTGAGTTTAAACCTGAAATCAATTTGGACACAGGATATACAAGCTAAATGGAATATTTTTGCAAACTCAACTTCAAAATTCAACTATGTACCTCATTAGTTCATAAACAGAGCAGCCCCAACTTTGCCTAGTACTTAGACACTGCTCTATGATCCAATAGCAATGACTGCCTAGGTGGCTGTATGAGGGGCCCACATACAGCCTAGTCAGAGCCCCTTTGCTAGTGATAACCCCCTTCTACAGGGCTGGGACCTCAAGAACTTTACTGAAGGCATGCATGGGGATAGTGAGAGACACTATCCCCTTTTTAATTCAAAATCTCCGTGATCTCTGAATACCCTTTAGGATCAACAGAGAAACACCAAGTCCTGCAAGGATCCCACAGGGCATTTGGAAGCAGGGCCACTATTGAGAATTCTTAATCTAAACAATTCAAATTTTCCTTCCAGTCCTGCACAACTTAATTTGCTGCATAGAAAATTAAGCAGAAAGTAATGGGCTGCTTGAAATCAACAAAAGATGGCAAATTCTTCCTATCTTAATTTCACATTCTTCATTTTTAAACATTAAATGTATTTAAATGGTCATTACATGTATTTATCGGATAAAAAATAGAACTCAGTCCAAGAGCACAAAACCACCAAAATATTTACTTGTAAGAGGCTGAAAGTTAATTGATTCCAGTTATATGGCATGCGCTTGTAATCCCAGTACTTGGGAGGTTGAGATAGGGGGATAGCAGGTTCAAGGTCAGCCTCAGCATCTTAGAGAGGCCCTCTGCAACTTAGTGAGACCCTGTTTTAAAATTAAAGAATAAAATAGGGCTGGGGATGTAGCTCAGAGGTAGAATGCCCCTGACACACACACATACAATTTTTTTTTAAATAAGGGGCTGGGATGTGATTCAGTAGTAGAGGGCTTGCCTAGCATTTGAAAGGCCCTGGGTTCAATTCCTAACACTGCATTTTAAATTTTTTTTTAAATAACCTTTAGCCTATCCCATTGTAATCCTAGTACTTGGGAAGCCAAGACAGGAGGAGCACAGGATCTAGGACCACCTCACTAACTTAGCGAGGCCCCCATTTCAAAATTTTTAAAAATGGGGCTGAGTGTGTAGCTCGGAAGTAGAATGCCCGTGTTCAATCCCCAGTACACCCCCCAAAAATAAATTACTTTTTCTTGAGGCCATAGAAAAATATTTAAAAGTATCTTCATGTTTTCCCTCTTTACAAAAGAGAATGGGAAACAAAGAAAAGGTAAAAGTGTCTCTGGGTGGCCTATGATTAGTGGTTTGGTACTAAAACTGTTGGATAAGTAGGACCTAACCAAACCCTTCCAAAAAGTCTGCAACCCTGTCACCTGGCCCTAGTTGGTCTTTTAAAAATGCAATCCAGCTTCCATTGCTAACTTTTGCTTTCTTCCAAGTAGTCAACATTGTTCTCATCAGCAAACTTCTATTACCTACAATTTTGCAAAGCTCAGGACCCTCCTTTCTTGAATTTGATTGTGAACATGTCTAGGACTTCAAAAAGGTCAAACTAATTCTCTTGCTTTTCTTTTCCAGCACCTCTCTCATAACTTTCCCCTTTATTTGAGCCTTTTATGGTTACTGTGTTTTGCGTGTCAACACTTCCAACACCAGCAGCCCACCCTGCAATGCCAGGCCAGGCCCAGGAGAGTATTGCTGGGTTTTTTTTCTTCTTCCTCCTTCTCCTCCTCCTCTTCTTCTTCACCCTAAGTAGGGCCTGTCTTTGGTCTAGGAGCAGTGGGTATAGGTTACAAGTCGGCCTCACCAATCACAAGGTTAGGGGAGCAATTATTTTGGAGATAGGCCGGCCTGAAGAGTTGATGTCACAGAACCAAATTGGCTCACTCTGCGGGCTCCCACACCCATCCCAGCACCCTTGGTTCCCCAGAACTAACATTGCTCCTAAGACAGAGCCCTAAATTCTCGCCACGGGACTCACATGGGTGCCCTACTAATTGCTAAGATTGGGGGATGGTGAGCTAGGGCTCTGAGGCTAAGGAATGGCTGGAAAGGATAAAGGGGGGCTGGGGCTGTGATCCCTAACACTCTGGCAGTAGGATTCGGGAATGGGCTGCTCCTATCCCAAGCCCCGACTTCACTCGGAAAATGCGCCCTCTTAACTTGCCCTTCTCAGTTCTCTGCAGTTGGCAGCTTGGAAAAGGAAGTGAAACAAAGGTCCTTGGGAAAGTGAAGTTTTCAATTAATTGGCGAGAGTAACGGGCGGGGGTGGGTGGTGGCTGCAAAATGCTAGAGGCCGGTAGGCGGTGGGCGAGGCGGCGCAGAAGCTTCGCAGCAGGAGGTAGAGTGGCTTTCTCCTCTCTCGCCCTTCGCAGAGTCTTTATGCCAGCTGCGGGAGGCCGGGCCGGAACTGGGAAGCCCAGCTCTGTAAGCGACTCCCTGCTGGCCTGAGTGTACCGCGCCGACTGGGCATCCGCGGACGCTCTCGCTGGGGCAGATTGTCAGGCTCGCCGCGCTGAGGTGAGATAGGTGTTTCCTCTGCTTGACTTACTTGTGTCTGCCGCCGCCCAAGGAAGCGCTTCGTGGATATTTTCTGGGGGCGGGGAGGGGAGAGTGTGTGCAGAGGAAGGGTCCGTCCTAGTAGTTCTTATATGTGTAAAACGTCGTTGCCCATTAGCAATGCCCAAGATAGGGAAAATTAGCTCCCTCGCTTTTGGGGACCTGAGGTCGGAGAAGGAAAGATTTAATAACAGGATCCAAAGGTGGGCCCATTTTCACATCATTCTGACCATCTCTTCGTGTTGTTGTGCAGCTCGGTGAGCCGAGGAGAGGTGGCAAAATCAGCCTTAGCCGTAGCCGAGACGAGGCGCAGGCCTCGGCGCCCGCCTCAGTCGCAGACAGGGCCTGGGAAGGGCCGTCGCGCAATCAACCCGTGGGGGTGGCTGCAGCGCAAACGCCTGGGTCTGGGGGAGGGAGGGAGTCGGAGGTGGGCCGCGCAAGGGACTGGGAGCGGTGGGGGCCGGGTGGGTGGGTCCAGGCAAGCCGGGGCCCGGAGCCAGGCTCCCCCGCGCCCCCACCCCACGTGGCCCCGCGCAGCCAATGGCACGGCCCCCGGCCGGCGCCCTCGGGGCGGGAGGCGGCCCCCCGACCGGCCCAGGCCCCCTCCCAACCTGAACTTCGTTTTTATAAACGTCCCGCGATGAGCTAACCTGTTGGAGGGCGGGCGGGAGGCGGGAGGCTCGCAGAGGGAGAGAGGGCAAGAGGAAGAGGGCGGGAGCGAACGAACGGGAGAGAAAGGCGAGGAGGGAGGAGGCGCGCCGCGCCATGGTGTCCTGCGCGGGGCCGGGGCCAGGGCCCGGGCCGGGCCAGGCCGGGCCATGAGCCGCGCCGGGAGCTGGGACATGGACGGGCTGCGGGCGGACGCCGGGGCCGCCCCGGCCTCCTCCTCTAACTCGGTGGCGGCGGCGGCGGCGCCGGGTCAGTGCCGAGGCTTCCTCTCCGCGCCAGTGTTCGCCGGGACACATTCAGGGCGGGCGGCGGCGGCGGCAGCGGCGGCGGCGGCAGCGGCGGCGGCAGCCTCCAGCTTCACCTACCCGGGCACCTCTGAGCGCACCGGCTCCGCCTCGTCGTCGTCATCTTCGGCTGTGGTCACTGCGCGCCCAGAGGCTCCCCCCGCCAAAGAGTGCCCGGCGCCCGCGCCCGCCGCGGCCGCTGCAGCGCCTCCCGGCGCCCCGGCGCTGGGCTACGGCTACCACTTCGGCAACGGCTACTACAGCTGTCGCATGTCGCACGGCGTGGGCTTACAGCAGAATGCTCTCAAGTCGTCCCCGCACGCCTCTCTGGGAGGCTTTCCGGTGGAGAAGTACATGGACGTGTCGGGCTTGGCAAGCAGCAGCGTACCGACCAACGAGGTGCCGGCTCGGGCCAAGGAGGTGTCCTTCTACCAGGGTTACACGAGCCCCTACCAGCACGTGCCCGGGTATATCGACATGGTGTCCACCTTCGGCTCCGGGGAGCCTCGGCACGAGGCCTACATCTCCATGGAGGGTTACCAGTCCTGGACGCTGGCCAACGGGTGGAACAGCCAGGTGTACTGCGCCAAGGACCAGCCACAGGGGTCCCACTTTTGGAAATCATCCTTTCCAGGTAGGGGAAAGGCAGAAAGAGGGAAGACACCAGGGAGGGGGAGAGAAAGAAGGAAAAAAAAAAAAAAAAGAACTAGGAATGGATTCCTGCGCTCCCTTCCTGACCAGGGTTAACACAGTGGAAAAGTTTGCCCCGTTCGTGTGAAAGCTGTAAAATCTTCCTCTGATTTAAACTGCCTCTTACAATCCTTTCCTTCTTGTGTGCAGTGCAGGGGCGTTTTTCTCCTAAAGTTAAGGGTCTTTGGTTGCCCTTTGCTAAGGCCTCTCTTCTGAAGAGGCCTCTTTCCTGAGGAGACACAGAATTGGGCCCCCACTTTTCAAGGACTGCCTCAGGGTGACCCCCTAAGCATATTAGAATGTGCAAGCTCCAAACACAGAGAATAGAGGGAATCAAAGTTTGAGCAAAAGATCTGAATTTGTGTAGGAGTGCCTGTGTGTTTGAATGTATGCAACTGGCCTTTGCAGAGACTGTCCTTATGAGCGTCCCCAATAACCAGTCCATAAAATCACAGGCTTGTTAAGATGCCGGTTTGAGAAATCATGATGATCCATCAAATTAGTCTTTGTTTTGAGTTGCAAATAGTCTTTCTTTAATAATGTGCAAATAATGTCTGTAAATAATAATAAAGTGAAAACAGCCTAGTTTTCTTTATTCTGTACATCTCCCCAAGCACTCATTGGCGTGCATGTGCATGCACAAACACACACACACACACACACACACACACACACACACAAAGTTCTCAGCTAGGTGTTCCAAATATCCCAGTCTAATTTTTCCCATGCTGTTGTTTGTACCAGGGGATGTGGCTTTAAATCAGCCCGACATGTGTGTCTACAGACGGGGAAGGAAGAAAAGGGTGCCCTACACCAAACTGCAGCTCAAAGAACTGGAGAACGAGTATGCCATTAACAAGTTCATTAACAAGGACAAGCGGCGGCGGATTTCAGCTGCCACGAACCTATCTGAGAGACAAGTGACCATTTGGTTTCAGAACCGAAGAGTGAAGGACAAGAAAATCGTCTCCAAGCTCAAAGATACTGTCTCCTGATGTGGGCCAAGTTGGCCACAAATAGTTTAAATGCTTTCAGTTGTCTCCAAAAGACCTTTGGAAAGACTTGAATATGTATTTAATTCCCTCCCCCATCCTCTGAAGATGATGGCAAATTTCATGAATTGTTTTTCTCTCTTGCCCCTTATCTGGCTCTAAAACTTTTGTTGCCCAACCTGACTTTGTAGTTCTGTTTCTACTTGTTTATTATTGGTTTTGTTCTTGTTTAGGTTTATTTTTATGATGTTTTTAATGTTCTGTTTCTCCCTCCAGGCCAGTATAAAGGACTTGAAATATTTCTTAATAATCCCCCCAAATGAATTTCAGAAATGCCATTCTGATTTAAGGCTTTTATTTTTAAAAATCACTTTATATGTCTCTTCCCAGCACTGATTATCTTCATAATCTATTCGAGCAGAACAATTTGCAGACATTCATATCCTGTGATTGGATAATTGAATCATTAGTTCTCATCAGTTGCCCTGAGGCAAGTGGAAACAGCTTCAGGCAGTCAGTGCTTTGGGGATCACCCAGAAAGTTTGAAATCAGGAGGCTGAAGGCACTGTGATGACTTTAAAAGCAGCTACCTTATTAAATAGTGTTTGTATCAATATTGGAATGGAGACAATCTTCCTGACTTTGGGTCTCTCATTTGCTGTTTTAGTTGTATCCTTATAACACACCTTTAGATTTGTGCTTTTATAATTTCACTTGAAAATAATATGTCCTTGTGGATGCCTTCATTTCTCAAACTCTAGATGCAGATATTTAACTGCAATTGCTAGAGTGATGCATGGGTGTTTTAAGTGCAGCCCTTTCCTTGGCCTCAGGTCTATAGGACTGAGATTGAGGCAGTCTCCTCAATCCCTGGAAAGAGACTGAACCAATGTGGCCAGGGGTGGGAACTTCTGTCCAGAACTCCATGAAGAACTTACCTGTCTGAAGGAATGCATTGGGTCTTTTGCAGAGCTTTAAACCATCTAACAAATTTGAAAAATGCGGAGTTGTAAGGCCCAAGAAGAAAAAAAAAGATGTTTCTGAACGTGACACTAATTAACTACTTTTAAAGTGCTGCATATTTATACAACTGAGATATTATTTTTTTAGATGCAATGTCTGTGAGCTGGAATACACAAGCAGTGCCTCAGGCATTTAAAAATCACTTTTTACTCCTAGGGAGATGCAAATAAACAGAACTCTCTTGTTTTCTTTGAGTCTTTATACATTTGTGTTCTTTTTTTCTTCAAGCTTGTATTGCCTCTAGAAACTTCTTATTTATTATAAAATCTTGCTATCATGAACACGATGATGTTCTCTATAGATGAAGGAAACAGCACCAGTTCTGGTCTCTGAAACCTCAATGCTCTGCTCTCCACTTCTGCCCACCCCCATAAGTAGTGATATTTTTAAATAAGGTTATCATTTGCAATGTCTAAAATGATATTTTTTCCAGACTAGCTCAAAAACATCTCTAATAAAAATTTTATTTTCTTTCAGTGTTATCAATTTATTTAAATAGTTCTATTTACTTTTTAAATACATACATATTAGTGTGCCTGAGTATAGGAAAACTCACTGGGAGATTTTCGATCTAGAAAGGCCCGTTATAAATATCTTCGCTGGGAAGGTCTGGAAATTAGAAAGGCATATCCATATTTGGCAATTGAAAAAGAAACGTTTCAGGCTTATCCCGATCTCCTTCTCTGGGCATTCTGCACACAGCAATTGACAACTAGAAACACAACTATACATTCTAACTGCTAGACACAATTTTTAGGCACTAGGAACTATCTCTTTGAGGCCTTTTTGCTATTCAGAGAAATGGCTGTTGAGAAACTGGGGCACGCCTTGTTAGCTCCCGGTACAATCAATTTAGTGATGGCTAACTTTTTCATATGCAAGTTAAACAGGTTTTTAAAAATCTCACACAATATATAAACTTTTCTGGCAGGAGAGCTCCCTTATGGCTTTGAGAGAAAGCCCAGGGACCTCAGGTTGGGAACTACTTTCGTTTTCTCTGGCCCAGCTGGATATCTTCCATATATCACTGCTGACTGTGGAGGGCCCACTTCGTTATGAGAGAGAGAAAGACACAGGGGCAGAGATAGACCTTGATTCATTCTCTGGAGAAGAATAGCCCCTGAAACTGGGGCCACACCATCCCCGACACTTTGGGAAGGGTCACTAAGATTTTCGCTTTTTTTTCCTAATATGTGTTTTCATCCGAAAGGGGCCCATTTTTCCTTCTTCCAATAGCGATCCTCCCCTTCCCCTCACATCTTTTTTTTTTTTTTTGGAAGTTCCAGACCCTGGGCCGCATTCCATTTCCCAGGTTCATTTCTCATCGTGGGTAGAGGGTTTGCCTCGAGATTTTCCTTTCATCTATCTGTAGTTTGCGCGTCAATCCCCCCCGCCCTCCCCGCCTACGAGAAATTGGAAGATTGCTGAGATTAAAACTGCGCTCAAATACTCTCCCGTGGAAGTTGGATTGATGGCTAAATCAATAACAGATGAAGGCTTTGTTATTTATATGTGTATTCCTGTTTATATTCCGAATTGCGGAGGAAGCGGAGGAGCGATAAGTGGCCTTGGCGCTGGAAGGGAGGCCCTCTGGGAGCGCGCAAGGCAAAGGGAGTTGGGGGAGAGGCCTTTTCTTAGAGACTGAGAAGCAAGCCGTGGGGCGAGTGGCTCCGAAACTGGCAGATTTTTAGTGCAACCAGTGGAGGATTGAGGCCCACGTGTCTATGCATGATTCCAGAGGCGAAGGAAGCGTTGGAGCCTGGACTCCAGGCCAGACAAAGAGATGGTCGCAGCGCTTCTTTGCGTCGGGTAGCCCGCTGGATTCCTTAGCTCTGCTGTCCGGATAAGCCTAGTCGCTACGATCTCTGGTTTTCCGAGGCTATCGGCAGCGCCTGGCAGCGGGCCGTGACGGCGCGGACTGGCGACCCCAGGCCGGCTGCACCGCCCTTCACTGTTGATCTTGACCGTGCGGCCGCGCCTCGCCAGGCGTGGAGCGCGCTCGCCATCTCCTGGGCGGTCGGCGGCACTGGCAGAGCTCGCGGTTTAGCTCCTCCGCCAATTGCTTCTTTCCCATTATCTCGCTCAACAGCCAAGCCTCCTTCCCACCCTCTCTCCTCCTCCCCCCTCCCCGCTCGGGTTCTCCAGCTCCCCGCATAAGACTTTGCCTGCCAGACCTCGAAAGTCATAAACCTGGGGATGAAGTGGGACGACTGGGCAAGAAGCAATGGAGGTGGGGGAATTCTGTTAGAGTCTTTTCAGTTTTTAACTTGGTTCTGTTATGTATTTAGTCCTGAGGGACAAACAACCGCTGCAAGGCTGCCCAAGAGTCCGACAGAGACACCCCAGGCTTGGGAATACGAGGCAGTTGCTGCGCGTTGAGAACTGCAGGAATGCCTGGAACTGAAGCTTTGGGGCCTGAGGAGGCTGCAGGTCCTGGAAATTAGGGAGTTCTCAAAATGAGAGCAACTAGGGGGGACCTGGCTTCCTCCAAGTCTCTGATTACTGGGCTTGCAGCTTGTGCCTACCCCCACCTCACGTAAAAGGACGGTGCCCTGAAGAGCACCCCTGGACTCCCCACCCCCACTTCACTTCCCACCCCCATCCCCCCACCCCCGCCCTAGAGCTGGAGGAAGAGGCTGATTGCGTTCCCCAGAGCCGCCCAATTGGTCGCCATAACTCACACAATAAAGTCTCAGCGCGGTGGTCAGCCTTGCCCTCCGGCGGCGCCTGTGTGGTCTCCGTGCTGGAGCTGGAGGTCTAACCAATTCCAGCTTGGCTCAGGGACCTCAGGGCCTGCTGCAGGGCTGGGGCTGGCGCCTGTCGCGGGGTCTCTGGAGGTCTTGGTACCGGATGCAGGAGAAGACCCTAGACCTCCGGCTAGACCAGACTAGAGGGCCTGCGGCGGGGCTGTGCATACTGCTCCTCGCGAGGAACCGCTGCGCTTCCCGCTTCCTTGTTTGCCAACCCGTGAAACCGCAAGCCTCCGGCGCCCCTGGAGGCGCAGAGGTGAGGAACGAGGCTAGCTGGCTGCCTCCATGCGCCAGCTCTTACCCAGCCAGGTGGCTCTGGCTCTTCTTCCTTTCCGCACTGGGTCGCAGGAGTTCTTACTCTGCCACGAGGCGGATGGACACCTTGGAGCTTGGTTTGCAGCTTGTAGTCGCCAAGGTGACTCCTGGCGATAAAAGGAATGTCGACTTTGACCAGGATTGGTTACTCAAGCTGCCGGATTCCCTGGCAACATTCTCCATGGACCTGGACGGCAGCTTCTTGAGGAGCAGAGTTCCTGGCCACGGGGACATACACCAAAAGTGGTGTGAAACATCCTTCCTAGGAGCCAAATTTAGGCAGAGTGTGATGCTGTTCTCAAATTTGGTAAACCTCTTGGGTCTGCGGCCTGGGACCCAGGGCTCCTGCAGTGAGTGGGATTTTGCTGCCAGATCCCCTGGGCAGAGACCTCTTGAGAGGTCCTTTCTATGAAAGGGATTGGGACGGGAGTGGCATTGCCCAGACCCAGGGACCGAGCTGGTGGGCCTACCAGACCTCACCCTCTCCAGACAAGCCCAGGGACGCCTATTACTGGAAAATGTCTCAGCAGCAACTTAAAGTAGGTAGATGTAAACCCGGCCCAGGTAGCCCGGGGGGGAGGGGGGAACAAATCAACACCAGAAAGGGTCCCAAGGGACACACGCAAAGGCCCCCTCGGCTCCATGCCCCCAGCTCCTGAGCCCAGGTCCAGAAACTCGCAAAGACTTCACTCTCGCTCAACAGCAGCTTCGTCCTTGGCCATCGAACATTGCGGGTGTTATCATAATACCCTGAAGGGGGGGAAACGGGTCGGGGGATGTAGGCGGTGCTGAAATGACCGGCTTTGAAGAACCTGCAGGCAAAGTTTCGTCCAATCGTCAGAGCCTGTCCTCTTATTCCCGGTTGTAACTAAATACTGTTGCGAATACAGCCGAAGCCCTTTGTTGGAGATGTGTGAGCGCAGTCTCTACAGAGCGGGCTATGTGGGCTCGCTTCTGAATCTGCAGTCGCCCGACTCTTTCTACTTTTCCAACCTGCGGCCGAATGGCGGCCAGTTGGCCGCGCTTCCCCCTATCTCGTACCCGCGCGGCACGCTGCCCTGGGCAGCCGCTCCCGCCTCATGCGCCCCTGCGCAGCCTGCCAGCGCCACTGCCTTTAGCGGCTTCTCGCAGCCCTACTTGGCAGGCTCCGGGCCTCTGGGCCTGCAGCCCCCGGGCGCCAAGGACGGACCCGAAGAGCAGGTCAAGTTCTATACGCCAGAAGCGGCTGCCGGGCCCGAGGAGCGTGGCCGTACGAGGCCGCCCTTCACCCCGGAGTCTAGCCTGGCCCCTGCAGCGGCTGCTCTCAAAGCGGCCAAGTACGACTACGCGGGTGTGGGCCGTGCTGCGCCAGGCTCTGCGACCCTGCTCCAGGGGGCCCCCTGCGCCGCCGGCTTCAAGGACGACGCCAAGGGCCCGCTCAACTTGAACATGACAGTGCAGGCGCCGGGTGTCGCCTCCTGTCTGCGACCTTCGCTGCCCGACGGTAAACGGTGCCCATGCTCCCCGGGCCGGTTTGGGCCGGGATGGGAAGAGGGGTGCTGGGGAGAGTTGGGGAGGACAGCCGCTGGGGGCGGGCAGTCGACCCGGAGCTAGGCTGATACAGGTTGGGGCTGTGTTGCAGGCCTGCCGTGGGGGGCGGCCCCGGGGAGGGCCCGCAAGAAGCGGAAACCCTACACGAAGCAGCAGATTGCGGAGCTGGAGAACGAATTCCTCGTCAACGAATTCATCAACCGGCAGAAGCGCAAAGAATTGTCCAACAGGCTGAACCTCAGCGACCAGCAGGTCAAAATCTGGTTCCAGAACCGGCGTATGAAGAAGAAGCGCGTGGTGCTGCGCGAGCAGGCGCTAGCGCTCTATTAGCTGCGTTCGTAGCCGCGGCAGCGGAGCCAGGCCTGCCCTTTTGGATCAAGGCCTGGCATGCGTGGGAGGAGGTGCTGGGGGCTAAGGCTTTTCCTTGGGCTCCTTCTCCGCTGGTCCCGGTACCCTCCCGCTCAGTCTGCAGCCCCAGAGACCAGTAGGAGATTTGGAGATGAAGCCAGTTGGGCCTCCTTGCTTTCCCCTCTCTGATAAGCTCCTGAGGGGCATTTGGGAATTGCAATGCAAACTTAGCCTCAAGACTTCCATGTGATTCCTGGGGTCACTTGCCCTTGCTCTTGTCTGGGGCATTTATATCCAGGGATCACTCTTGAACCCTTGTTCTTGGATTTTTCTCTTTTCAACTGGTTAGCCCCCTCCCCATCTTTTCAGCATTTAACAGGCTCCCAAGTAGAGCTCAGAGTGGAAGCAAACATAGAAAGGCCTCAGGACCCAGTTGCAGTGGAAAGGGCTGTGGATATGGGTCTCTTTGCAGCTGAAGCCCTTTGTGACAAAGCCAAGATCTTCACTCTGGAGAAAAGAAAAGGCCTAGTCTCCCCCCCCCCATCTGCCCTGGCTGATTTGGGTGGACAAAAGCTACCCTAGACCTTCAGACTTGGGGAGGAGGGGGAGGAACAGTGAAGCCAGATGAGCTCAGAGACACCTAAGAATGCTGACCTGGCAGGGCCCTCCAGCTGGGTAAAATAGGCTAGAAACATCCTTCCCAGAGATGGGATGAAAAGGGCTGGGACTCCAGGGCAAACTACAATCTCCAAACAAGATTGGCAAAAGTCCCCCTGCTTCTCCCTCTTCCTCACGCATACCTAGGCCCAACCCATGCACCCTATAGCTGTACCCCCAGAGCTGAGCTCCGGTAAGGGGAGCAGCTAGTCTTCTTTGTGGCTCAGATGTATAGGAAGGAGGGAAAGATATCCAGGGGGAGGAGAAGGGATTAAGCAAGAGGAGGAGAAAGAGGTCCTGCACTCTGGGCTCTAAATATGGCTTTTCTTTTGAAGTGGGTAAAGGTGTTGAGATGTCTTTCTTGAATTACCTTAGCACACCACCACAAGGAGAGGCAAAAACTTCCAGTGTCATGGGTGGGGAAGGAGACCTCAGATTCTAAGCCCATGGTTGTTGCTCTTGAAGAGCAGAGAGGGCCAAACATTCCTCTCTCACCTTCTCCACCACACACCAACTCCATCGAAAGCCCAGCCACTGTGCCCTTTCTGAGTCAGGTCTGGCCTGCACCCTTGGAGCCTTTGAGGCTCTGGGCCCTGCTAGATTTGCCTTATTGAGGCTGGGGTCCCTGCATACCAAATGTAGTTGTTCTGGGAGTACTAGAGCATCCAACCTTATTCTCCATGAACCCACCTCCACCAAGTTCTTACTATCCCTAACTCTTCTGCTTCTGAGATGCAGCACTCCCAAACTGCAACGTTCAGGACAGCCCAACAATTCACGATTCCTTCCCAAAGTCCAGTGATTCTTTTCAGTGGAGAACCAGGGCCTGTATCTGGGAAGGGCACCGTACAGGGAGCCTTGATATTTAGACTAACTTCATTTTCTGTGCTAATAGTTGTCATGAATATTTTGTTTTGATTTTGTCAAAAACAATTCCTTGTATATATTAGACACATAGAAATTTTTTTGAGTGGAAATAAATTTCCAGGTCCCAGTCAAACCGTCGAAGGGCTGATGTCAATTTTTGAAAAACACTTTGGATTCTCCCTTCTACCGTTTTTCATGTCACCAAAAAAAAATTTCCCCTTCTGGTTGTGTTTTTACCTTGGGTGTTTGTTCATTAAACGGGAAAATGGTTTCCAAGGCATTCAGGAAATGGTGTTTAAAAGCCTATGAACAAAATATATATGAAATATCCAAAGGGCAGATGAGACCATGGGCAGATGAGAGTATCTTGAACACTCGAAGCTTGTTGCCAGGTTTGGGGTGTCTGCATTTTGCCTAAATTCTCAAATTTTAAAGCTGCTATTATGAGGGGGTTGCCACAATTTGAGGTCCCTCAGATTTCAAAACAAAACATTTCTCTGCCAAGTTTTGGTCCAGCTTCTCTAGATCAGGCTACACTTGGTGATGCTCCTTCACCAGGAACCCAGGGGCCCTCTTGGGAAATGTGGCCTCAAGACCCTTTGGAACTTCTAGTTCAGTCCAGTAAAGTCACAGCCTGCTTGGTGCGCTCTCCCTTGAAACCCCCCAGTTCCTAACTAGTAGAGGTGGAAATTCGTTTTAGGTTAGAGGGAGAAACAGCAAAACAAATAAATTCCTAATTAAACATTCTAACTCCCCTTCCCTGAGGTGAATTTGATTTATCCTTTTAAAATGTATTTTTAATCACTTTTTAAAAATTTATATATACACAATGGGGGAGAAAAGAAACAACAGGCCACCAAGGCCCTATAGCTAGAAATGATTCCCTACCTGGCTGGGAGCAGGGAGGTGGTGACACCCAGAGCCCAGTCTCAGTTTGAGTCTGTATTCAGAGGTTTGCCTACGAGAAAACAACCAAACAAAGGCAGAACCCACACTGAGACCTCGGATCCAGAGGACTGGGGAAAGGAAGAAGAAACGACTTACTCAGACCCAGGCTCTAAGACAACACACTGTAGGCTGTATCTTTAATATATGTATATATATATATATATATATATATATATATATAATCATTAAATCACCATGTTCTTTCCCTTTAGTCTGGGATGGGGGAATGTTCATGGAGACCACTCCACATAGATAATTCAATTATTCTAAGTGTAAAATACTATCTGTCAGTTCAGCAGTATTTTCTAAATGTACCCCTTTACTTATCCACAAAGGCCACGACATTTCCTTCCCTAGCTAAAGTCCAGCAGATACTTGAAACCATAAGGAAATTCGTAAGAAACAAATGCCAGAGAAAAATGATGCTGAAATCGAGTGCTCAACATCCCCTGGCAGAAAGATAAATGTGTCCTCCGAAATGCTGTAGTCCACACTGGCCTCTTGACTAAGAAAAAAAAAGGTTTTAAAACGAGAAAGAACGGTTTGCTCTGTTCAATACATTGCTAGCTCAGAAAACAACAGGGGAGGCTTTTAAGGCCTGGGGGTTCTCCCCAAGGGGGGCGGGCTGGGGATGCCAGCGGGTGCAGAAGAAATCCAGAATTGTAAATATTCATTTCTGCTGGTTGGGGGAGGGACGGGTGTGTGTGCCCCATGACTCTCCTCTCCTAGCTGCATCCACCCCCCTCAGGGGGGGCACAAGCCTGTCCCACCGTCCTTGGACAAAGGTGATCTCCCCATATTTTTGTTCTTCAGTGGCTTGACAAGGAGTCTTATCCTAACGCTCTGCAGGGAAGGGACTGGCTCTGGGTGTTTCCCCCCTGCTTTTCTCTTCTTTCGTTTCCTTAAAGAGCATAAATAATTAAAGTTTGGCAGGGAGGAAAAGCTTTCTTGCAGAACTGTAGTGGCAATAAATGAAATGACTCAGAATCCCTTCCCCAGTCAGCTTTTACGAGAGCTGCCAGACAGTGTCTGTTCACGTTCTCCAGATACCAGGGGCGCCCTGACAAAGTTAAGGTCAAGTTAGTGTCTTATCTTGGGTGGCTCAAAATTACCGCATCGCGTCTCGGCGCTGCTCGGAAAGCTTTTGCTCGCGAAGCTCCTCGCTGCACCCCGAAGGCCCGGTGTGTTCCCTGCGTTTCGGGTGCCGCGGCATAGGCGAGGACGAGGCCACAGCGCCGGTCTTCACGGTAGGTTCTCGAGCGGAACGCGCGGGTCTGGAGGCCGTGGTTTTTCGGGTTGAGGACCAAGCAGGGAGCTGGGGCCAAAGAGGGAAGCGGACCGGGCCCGAAACGAATGCCCTGGGTTGTGTAGGGCGGGCGAGTGTCGGCGCTTATGTGCCGAGGGGGCCCATTGCCCCCTTCCCCTATGCACCCGCGCACCGCACCGCTGTAGATGGCGCACCCTCCCCTGGCAAAGCGCGGCTCCCGCTGCCTGAGCCGCCGTCGCCATGTCGTTGAACTTGAATGGTTCGTCCTATTTCCCTTTTCGGCGTTAGGCAGGCTTCACTTTGGGGGTGGCGGGCAGCCTGCGCCCCACTCCGTGCCGTGAGCAGAGAAAAGGTGTGAGGCTTATTTTACACCCCCCCAGACACACCACAATCCGACTGGGGACCCCACCGCTGCCTTGGGTCCCGAGCGACCGCAGGGCCAGTGTACAGTGTCCGGGGAGCCATTTTAGGAGAGAGATACAGGGGCGTCGAGCAGGCATCAGAAAGGGAGAGGCTTGGGGCTGGGATGGAGATGGGGAAGCAGATAAGTGTGCCTGGGGTCTGGGCTAGAAGAAGGGTGCCAGGGGAAATCTGGGCGGGGGTGCCAGCTGCTTGGAGGGGCACACAGGATGGACAGTGCTGGGTGGGGGAGGCTTGGTGCCCTTCAGTCGCGACCGACCTGTTTGCGCAGTGTTGGGGGAGGGAAGCAGACGTGGGAGGGGGAGGAGGAAAGAGAGGAAGGGAGAAGAGGGAGGAGAAAAAGAGGAAGAGGGGGGGTACATCAGCCAGAAAATAGATATTAGCTCAGACCACCCGCCTTTTCTCTGTCGGCACTGTGGTCAGAGAGCACAACACCAGCATTGCGGCAGCCTGGGAGGGAAGGGAACCAGCGTCAGAGCCAGCACCGCCTGCCCTGGGCACAGAGCTGAGGCCCAGGCCTCGGTGCTGGGTTGCCTAGGCAGAGGGATCCTGTGGAAGAGGGCAGGCTCCTTGCCCTTGGTTCTGGGATTGGGGTTTGGGGAGAAACTGGTTTACCTTTGAAAAGCGCCTGCTCAGAGGAGGGAGCCCAGGCCTCTCTGGACCCCTGGGCTAGGAGAGGGTTGCCGAAGCCAAAGGAGAGTAAGATCTTGGGGCCAGTGGATGGGGGGCCTGAAGAGTCGGCTTCAGAGCCAGGCGGTGCAGAGGGGCTTCAGTAGGGAGGCAGGCACTACAGAGAGCCCTTGGAGAGCCAAGGGACCTCCCGGTGGGTTGCAGTGACTATGCCGGCCCTGGGACGCCAGAGCCTAGGGGAGACGCCGCCGCGTGGATGTGCAGGCCGTGGCAGGACTCCGATGCAGTGAAGGGTCTGGGTGTAAGGCAGTGTGGTCCCAGGCCAGGCCCGAAAGCAGAGGGGGTGAGGCAGGGGGGGGGTCTCGTGGGGGGCGAGCAACAGGACAGACGTGGTGAAGGTAGGACACCGGATCCTTTTGTTCACCAGACCCACCCCCAGCTTTTAGGGAGGCCAGGACCTTGGGGCGTCTCCGCCCGCTGAGCTCCCTCCGCCCTTTAGTGCAGAGAGGAAGAAGACAGGCGACAGGGAGACAGAGACAGTGACACACAGTTTTGGAGAAAGGGGAGATGATGATGAGACAGAGGGAGGTAAGAAGAGGAAGAAAGTAAGAGAAAGGAAGAAAGGAAAAGGAAACGAGAGGGAAGAGAGAAGGGAAGATAGGCTAGAGAGAAGAAAGAAGGCTGAAGAGTGAAGAAGGAAGGAAGGAGACCAACGGAGAGAGGAAAACCAGAGAGGAGAGAAGGCCGAGTGGGCACCGAGGCCCTGGCCAAGGCGAGCGCCTGGGAGGCGATTGGCGTGGGTTTTTCCGAGGCCAGCACTCGCGCCTCCTGGGTCAGAACCGAAGAGAGCCAAGTTACTCCGAGGTGAAGGCGCTGGGCAGAGAGCTATGTAAATCAGGGCTCCCTGCGCCCTGGAGAGTGGCGCAATTACGCCCCTTGAACAAGAAGCAACAAGCTCCCTGGCGGGTGAGCTGCAAAGGGTGGCGGTGTCGCGGGGGAGGGAAGGGCTGCAGGAAAGAGGGTGGGAGTGGGAACCTCACACCCTCACACCTAGTCCCCAGTGCCAGTGCCGGGGCTCCCCCCCTCCGCTCGCAGCTTCTTTCCCTTCCCCCTTCCTCCTCCTCCCTCCTCCTCCCTCCTCCTCCCCGCCGGCCTAGGTCCGCGTACTTAAAGCGGCGCGGGCTGGCGAACGCGGGCTGGCGGCCCAGTCGGGCGGTGGCAGATGCGCCCAGAGGTGGCAGCCGCCGGCGGCGCGCAGGTGACCGGCCTGTGGCGCAGCCTGGTCAGAGGGCGCCCAGGGAGAGCTGGCGGGAGAGTGAGGCCGATCCGCCCCCCGCGTGCGCGCGTCTCGGCGCCAGGAGCCGTCCCGGGGCGTGTTGGCGAGAGCTGATATAGATATAAGGACATTTCTCTCCATGGCGTCACGTGACATAATTACCACCAGAATCAATCAAGATGAATTGCACGTCAGCGCCCGGTGGGGATTTTTGCTTAGTTGATCCTGGCCCAAGCCTCTTGTGCAATCGATGGCTCAGGTTGGCGGCGCGGGGAGCGGCCCGGGGCTTGCCGGCGTGCACGCCGCGGAGCCATGAACGACTTTGACGAGTGCGGCCCGAGCGCAGCCAGCATGTACCTGCCCGGCTGCGCCTACTATGTGGCCCCGTCGGACTTCGCTAGCAAGCCGTCGTTCCTTTCACAACCGTCGTCCTGCCAGATGACTTTCCCCTACTCTTCCAACCTGGCGCCGCACGTCCAGCCCGTGCGCGAAGTGGCCTTCCGCGACTACGGCCTGGAGCGCGCCAAGTGGCCGTACCGCGGCGGCGGCGGCGGCGGCAGCGGCGCGGGGGGCGGCGGCGGCGGGGGCGGCCCTGGCGGGGGTGGCGGCAGCGCTGGGGGCTACGCTCCCTACTACGCGGCGGCGGCGGCGGCGGCGGCGGCGGCAGCGGCTGCCGAGGAGGCGGCCATGCAGCGCGAGCTGCTCCCGCCCGCCGGCCGCCGGCCAGACGTACTCTTCAAGGCTCCGGAGCCCGTGTGCGCCGCGCCCGGGCCGCCGCACGGCCCCGCGGGCGCCGCCTCCAACTTCTACAGCGCGGTGGGCCGCAATGGCATCCTGCCGCAGGGCTTCGATCAGTTCTACGAGGCGGCACCCGGGCCCCCATTCGCCGGGCCGCAGCCCCCGCCGCCGCCCGCGCCGCCACAGCCCGAGGGCGCTGCTGACAAGGGCGACCCCAAGACCGGGTCCAGCGGCGGCGGGGGCAGTCCCTGCGCCAAGGCGACCCCCGGCTCCGAGCCCAAGGGGGCAGCGGAAGGTGGCGACGGCGAGGGCCCCCCGGGGGAGGCGGGGGCCGAGAAGAGCGGCGGCGCAGGTAGGCACTTGGAGCGGGCGAGTGGCTGGGCCCCGGGGCCGTGGGGGGGAGGGGGCCTCCCTCTGCTTGCGCCGTTTTATGTGCTACTTTATAAGCATTCGAAGGGGTTTATACATCCTATAAGATTTCCCGGGTCGTTGTAAAGCGTGTTTATGATAGGAAACCAATTTAGGTGGGCTTAAGGTAGACTTCGAGGAGGACATTAATCGCTGCAGAGAGCTTTTCCCCAGTTCTAGTGAGGGGGTACTGAAGACTACGGAGGGAGGGAGGGAGGGAGGGAGATTTCCAGCCAGTTGGTGAGTGCAGACGCGCGAGCCTCCTGTTTTAAGGGAGGGGGTGGGTGATCCTCGCACTGGACTTTATCCAAACCCCTGGCTGACGCGCTGCTGGAGTTGAGCAGATGCCCCGGCGGGCGCGCTCCTGTCTCTCTCCCCTTGGGTTCCAGTTCAGAGCCTGCCTCAACCCCTCCTTCCGTATCTCTGTGTGTGTGTGTGTGTGTGTGTGTGTGTGTGTCCCCGTCCGGGCGTGAACACAGGTCCACGCCCGCACTCTCCTGTGCCCGCCCATATATCATCCCCCACGACGCAGGCAGGGCCTTTCAGTGGCTGCAGGGGACGTCCCTACCGGGGCCAGGGCCTGGCCCTCTTTCAGTGGCCCGGGCAAACGGGTGGGGAATGGTAGGCAGCGGCCTCTCTCACCCCTTGGTTTCTTTGCCTTACAGTGGCCCCCCAGAGGTCCCGGAAAAAGCGCTGTCCCTACACCAAGTACCAGATCCGAGAACTGGAACGCGAGTTTTTCTTTAACGTATACATAAACAAAGAGAAAAGACTCCAACTCTCTCGGATGCTCAACCTCACTGACCGGCAAGTCAAAATCTGGTTCCAGAATCGCAGGATGAAAGAAAAGAAACTGAACAGAGACCGTCTGCAGTATTTCACTGGAAACCCCCTGTTTTGAGAGCTCCAGCAATCGCCCCCTCCCCCGAGCCCCACTCACCCACCCTCCTCCCCACCAGCCTGCCCTCGCAGGCCCAATGTCCTTGGGTTTAATGACGCCTCTTCTCTGTGGAACTTCACCATTCCTTCCCACGGTCAACTCAGGACCTCCCAGCGACCACTGCAGCCTGCGGACCCGGGACTTGGCCCAGCGGATCCTAATAAGGGGAAAATGGTAAATGCGAACGTCCCTTTACAATTTTACCGCCAATGTGCTGTTGTTCATCCTCCCCCCTCCGAGTCCTCTTGGGGACCTGGCGGGATATGTAGGGAGTTAGGCCACGGGGCTAGAAGGCACTGGTGTTCTGTTCTGAGCTTAAGAGAGCTCTTCCTTCCTTCTCCGTGATCGCAGTTTATTTAAACTCTGGGAAATGTACCTTTGGTCTGTCATATCAAGGCATGAGTCACTGTCTTTTTTTGTGTGAATAAATGGTTTCTAGTAAAATGAAGGTTACAGCTTCAATACACTGTATGAATTTTCCTCTTTGAAGAAGTTTAGTGCCTGATTTAGGGTATCTTAGTGGCTAGAACCTTCTCCTCCATGCAACTGAAAATCGACTGAAATGCTTTTAAATTTCACTAAAATGTGTTCCCTCACATCCCTTCTAGGCTACGCTGGTTTTTAAAAAAAATCACGTTACCCATAAATTTCGGAATTGATGATGTGACCCAGCCATGCTGGTGCTGTCTTCTTCCAGGCAATGAGGCCAGACCAGCAGGAATCTAGGAAACAAATCCCCATTCCCACCCTAGTCTAGTGAACTTGGAATTCCTGGAAAGATGAACACAATTTAAAAACTGGTTAGAAAACCCAAATTATCTCAACAAGGTGACAAGGACCCAAGGCTTCTTAAAAAGAGACCAAAATTAGAACTCTCCATTAGAGGGGAGCTAAAATGAAGTTAGTGGGTAGAGAGAACTTGGGGGGCCTTGCTGGTGTCACAGTGGGCCTGGAGCAGGGAATGTAAGTCCCCCCTCACTGGACCAGGGCGAGGGCCTGCAGACCTGCTTCTCACTGCATTTATCGCTTTAAGTCAAAGAATGTGGTGAGAGCTGCACTGCACTTTATGTTGTAGGGCCAGGCCAGGCTGTTTACAAAACCTTGAACTGTCTAGACAACACCATAAAAGCCAAAGTTCTAAACAGCTTAATTGGGTTATATTATACACCTTCTGGTGGGCCCAAAAGAGATTTCCGCAATGTGCAATAAACTGGAGAAGTGAGAAAAGCTTCTCTTTCTCTGAAAAGAGGGAAGTGAATCTTACGACTCTTAACCTCTCAAAAGCCCAAAGTCAAAATATAAATCCATAAGATGCACAGCACCTCCTGCAACTTCTGAGGCAGTATGCATTTTTAAATGCAATATTTTTAATTGCTAAGGCTTTTGGGGGGAAGGAAAAACATAAGTGCATAAGTGTATGCCTTTGAACTTCCAAAATGTCAAGGTCATCACCTTTAACCTCTCTGAATAATTAGGCGCCTTAAGGTTCTTCTGTGATTTTCAACTGCCACCCACTCTCATACACACATGCTCACACATCCAGACCTATACATTATGACCACACAGAATCATATTGGGGGTTCACCATAAATCTAAGAAAATTTCTAATTTCAGGATCAATAACCTTAATTTCCCTCTAGACATTTCAGTAATTCAGTAGCAATTGAGTTTGTTTTTTAAAATACTGATTAGATTAAAATGCCTATTAGCTTTCACAACAGCTAGGATGTGTTGGGGATGTTTTTTGGGGGGTCTTAGGAAGTGATTCCTTTTACTTTAATGCAGAGCTGCAGTTTTAAAAGCAGGCATTTGAAAAAGTAAGTTCTATCCAGACTTATGCCTTTCTTATATTTGAAAGCAATTTGACACCCAGTCAAATAAGTTGTGGCACTTTCTAAGATATGGAACAAAAGTAAATATATGTATATTTTTTAAAAGCATCCCTCAACCTGTGGTGAAAGATGCCGTAGAAACAAAACAGACAATCAAACGATTTCATTCGGAAAGGGGTTCCTTTGTTTGGAATTCTGAGCATCAGTTAAACTGTCAATGCCCTACTAGTATAATCTTTTTAGGAGCCTAAAACTGGTTTATTTCTTTCTCTCTCCATCTGTTTTTTTTTTTTTTAACTGCATCTAAGTGTAGCAAGCTTGTGTGCCAGACACCATAGGCAAGCCGAACCAAAAGATACCACTTCCCGTTTGCAAAGGCCTGGACAGCCACACGAGGGCGCGCTCACGTTCCAGAAGCCGCGTTTGGTCGAGAGGCTGCGGTACCTAATCTTTTCAATACTGGATTCTAATAGGCGATCTCGTCCCGTTAGAAACAGACGGCAGCTAAGGTGTTTGCTGTTTGTTCTAAGCAGCCCTGAGGTGTAAGAAGTTGAATAGAAAAGGAGAAAAGGGGGCGACTAGATTCCTGAAACAGGAGATCCCCTAATCGTTGTCTCCCTAAAGATAAAGCTGTTGCAAAGAATATCTTCGTATAAGCTGATGGTGTCGAGGAGAGATTTTTAAAAAGACAAATATATGTATTTTAAAATGTAACAGCTACTGCGCGTAGGGGAAGCCAATTTTCTTGTTGGTTTAAGTGTGGAAAGTGATGTCGAGGGTAGGATCCCTTTTCCCTACCTCCCCTAAACCGCGTTAGTCTTATGAGCTCTCAGACCACTGAGATGATTAAAAGGCTTTTGTTTCGGGCAGATTAGGGCGTCGGCAACTCAGCTGAGTGCGTACTTAGAAAAATGAGACGCACGGAGGATCGAGAGGGCCCTTCGAGATTAGGGAGCCCGGGGCCCAGTCTGGTGCGGGGCTACCGCTGCAGACCCGGAGGCGCGGGCAGGACTTTGAGTTAGGGTGCGGTGTCGGGCTGGGCTGATGCGGCTGCGGGAGGCAGCGGACTCGCTCGGGGAAACGTTTAATACTTCAAGACGTTGTGGAACGGGAATTTTTTCGAAGCAAACCGGTGTCGCGTTTGACAACTGAGGCCACCCTTCCCAGCTGCCCGCCGGCCTTGAGGTGCAGAGCTTAACTTTGGCACCAGCTCTTAGAAGCAGTTAATTCGCCTCCTGCCCTCTCTGCCCCAGCAAAGCCCCTGACCTTGGGGAGTGCCTGTATTCTTGTTCACAATCCAAAAGGGAGAGAACGGGGCTCTAAGGGAGGGTGGCTGCCCCCCTTTCCCCGAAGTTCATTGTGAAGAGCCTGCAGCCCCCAGAATTAGCCCTGGCCTTGTTGACTCCACAGACTCTGTCTCCCGCCTTCCAAGCCCTGGGACTGAGGCTCTGGGGCCCGCCCGTCAGCTTGCTCGCCACCTCGGGGAGCTGGCATTGCCTTTCTGGGAGGCTGGGGCGCCACGACTCCCCGGCGAGGCGCCAGGGAGTGGCGTGGGTGTTCCCCGCGGGTATCCCGGGCTCCGCCTGTCTGGCCGCGGGTCCAGCTTAGCTATTGTGAAGCGACCTTTCCTGGGGCTTGACCCGGGCTTTGGTCTACGTTGGGTGAGGACTTTCTCCCCAAATGTCGTTGTGTTCCTCCGTAGGCGGCCCCAGCAGCGGCGCGTCAGGCTGTGCGGGGCCCCTTGGCCTTGGCTGGCAGCCGCATTTGGACCCCGGCTGCTCGGCAGTCTGATTTCCTTTCCTCCTGGCAGCGCCCATCACAGGCCTGACAAAGCCTAGGGAATCGGACCAGGACCTCTAGAAGACCTAGGGTATCGGACCAGGACCTCCGATCGCTCTGAGCGTGTGGGGCTCGTGGAGGGTAGCAATGGTCCTGAGGCGCCAAGGTCTCATCAGATTCTGAAGTGGAAGGAAAATGCGCGAAATAGCAGTCTTTTGTGTCTGTACAGAAAAAGGCTCTCGGCCGGCCGGCCCTTTAGCTCGTCTCGTGTTGGTAGTAGCCTCCCCACTTTCCCCCTCTATTTTTTTTCACCTTGGCCGGGTGGCACACAGTGCAACCCAGAGGGGCGGTCTGTGGAGGCAGCTCTTAATTTGTCCCCAAAGAGTGACATAGAACAGAGGCGGCTCAGGACTCTAATTCAGGGCAATTCTAGGAACCCCCAGGTCCTCTTAGGCTCAGGGCCTCCATTCTTCTTCCCTGAAACAGAAGAATACAGATGCAAGCTACTTTTTGATTACACATGCTAATTTCTTGTTAAGGCGATCCTTTTAAATTTTCTCTGGAAAGAACTGCCAGGGAGAAGGGCATCTTGATACAAATATGGGTATTCATCTTCTTTATGATGCAGTATTGATTTATTATTAATGGTAACTGCTCCAACTGATCTAAAGATGATCGAAATCAGCAACTACATTAAATACTCTAAGCAAAATAAAGGTTGGCTTTTAAAGCCACTGCCTTTTAGTTTCGTTTGCTTCGTCTCCACCTTAAGGTCTTAAGGCATATTTTCCCATTCTCCTTGGCCCAGATCATTGCCTTGTATTTCTATTTTTTTCTATTTTAATGAAAAAATCTCTAAAATGTTTACTGTCTCTGGCCCCAAGGAAGCAGTCTGAAGGCAGAAATTTGAAAGAGACAAAATAGGATTTTGTGAGAATAGATTCAAAATTATATTTGATATACGTTTTTTTTTTCTGTGACTGAAGACCTATTAAAAATCTAATGCAATGTTGGGTGACTCTGAGCTTGAAGCCACAGGGAGCTAAAATGGAAAGGCCCCACAAATGCAGAAGACAGAGCTTGCCTTTCTGGCTCTCTGACGACCTACCCGATCTGCAAGGAATTGCTTGTTTTTAGCCTGGATGTTTTCTTCATGTATAAATAAAGATTATGAAAGGACGTTTGATGGGCATAAAATTCCTGATTAGATTGAACAGTCTTGCCTCTCTTAGAGATAGGGAAAATTGGGCAACCAAGTTCCAGGCAGCTCTCTTAGCCGTGATGCGAAGGGTCACAATGCTGGAGCGCCAAGCTGGCGACAGGGCGCCTGCCGCCAGTGAGTATAGCGGGCACTTTGTCCAGACCTGGGCATGCTGAGCTGTGGCTCAGCATAACATCTCCACAATGTGAGAAAGGAAATTTTGGGGTGCTAATCAGTTGCTGTTAGCTTTGAACAGGATCTTAGCAACCTGGAGTCATAAGTTGTTTCCACCCCCACCCTCTGCCTTCCTCAACCCCCTTCCCCAAGCTTAAAAATAGCCACCCTGGTGGAAAGGTAATGTTTAAACCTTCCATGGCTAAGCCCGGGTGCTGCAGCCCTAGCCGTTAGAGGCGCCAGGCTTTTAACCTGACAATGATGTTGTATTTGAACAGCTGCTTAAAGGTTTAAAAGGTCTGTCTCATTGCCACCGTGGAGTTTTTTTTTTAAAGGGGGTTATTGTTTGGACGAGGGCACTGAGAGGGGACAGGCAAATCGGGTCCCAAGGCCGAAAATAATGCTCAAGGCCTGTTTTCATCAGGTCAGGGGAAATTCCTTTTGAGGAGGGAGGGGGACAAAGGGTTTGCTGGAAAAGGTTTTTGTGAAGGAGCAGGCGGGCTACTAGGTCCCCCAGAATGCTGAGGCGCTTTAATGAGCATTAGACCCCAAAGAAGTTTTCTGCTGAGGCGGAAAGCGATTTACCTACAAGTTCAGTCTTTGGGCCTGAAATCCAAGGCCAGACCCTGCCCGGGTGAGTGTGGGGAAAAGAGAACACGACGCATTCCTGGACTGAGAACTGGTTCTCAGCCACAGTTTCCTCCACCAGTTTTACTTTTTTGGCAGCCAGAAAGGGGACCTGAAAGGCTGAAGGATGGGTCCCTGATGCTGGCAGAGTTCCTTACTCAGCGCAAGTCTTTGGGAATCAAGGTTAAAGCTCCCCCGCTGCTGTCCGGACCGGGGCTTCCGCAAGGCGGCTAACCCGCCAGCAACCAGAGGAGGAGGGAGGAAGTTGTTCAAGTTTCTCATAAAACTCTGAGTTTCCAGTTTGGTAGTGGTTGGTGGTTGTTCTTTAATGAGCTGGACCACAACCCCAGACCATATCCTCTTTACAGAACTTTCCCTCACCAGAGGAAACGACTAAGATTCCCCCATCTGTTCCCCCTCTTACCCAAGCAAAACCTTGTCAAATAATTTTAGGGATTATCCAAAACTATAAAACTCAACTTCTGACAAAAGTATAGCTTTTAATATTTGACGATTTGTGTTAAAACAAAAATTGACCTTCTTGGTTAGTAGCGAAGGGGAAAAATCAATAGTATAATTTTCAATAATTCATAAAGCGAACGCCATTATGCTAAATCTTAACTATTAATCTTATCCTTTACAAAGTCTCGATTGATTTGTTAATAAAATATCTTCCCGTGTGTGGCAACAGCGGGTATAACTCTTTAAAAACCTTCAGAAGCAAGAAAATTACCAAGTAGCCCAAGAATGTAGATGAGAATTTTATTGATCGCCCTGATTCTTCTTAATATGTATTAATAAATTCCACAACCTTTTGTACCTTGCACTTGTCAGAAACCAATGCTTTTACAAAATCCATAAAAGGAAAACATATTTTTCTTCGCAGAAGAACCAAATGACACCTTTGCATTTCTCTCTCTCCTGCCTGGCCCAGTTTTCTAAACTTCTGGAGTCTGCGTCAGGGTTTTCCCCTTTCCCTTAAAAAAATATTTTCTTTCTTATTTCCTTCCTCTCTGCCTTCTATTAGGGTGTATGGGGAAGGAAATATTGGTTTATTTCTCCCGCTGGGAGCCCGAGGGACGCTTTTGCGGATGGGGAACGGCTGGCAAGGGACGGTCTCCAAGCTGAAAGCTCCCAGCGGCCCGGACCCTCAAAGGTCAGGGTGTGGTTCTTGTGAGAGCCTAAGCTTCCAGTGGCTCGCAGGGGCGCGGAAGGGCTCGGATTCGCGGCGGGAAGGCCGAGGGAGAGGACGACGCCGGCCCGGCCCATCCTCGGGGCTCCGGGGCCCGCTAGCTGTGTGGCCTCTCAGCCCTCTCGGCTCTTTCCGCCTCAGCTTCCCGGGACACCTTGACCGCATCTTTGCACGCGGGATCGTTCCTTTGGACCCCTGGGGTGGGATGTTTCAGGGCCGGGAAAATCCGACTCACCTTCCCGGGCTGCCCGGTACTAAGCCAGCCCGCGCCCCCACCCTCTGCCCCGGACCCGGCCCTCTAGGGCGCGTTATGCCTGGGTGTGTGCAGGGAACTGCTTCTGTGTGCTGGCGCCGCGGCGCTCCAGCTTCCCTCCCTGCGCCTGTCCTCCCGTAGGCCCCACCGACCAAGCTTTTCCTTCCGCCGACGGGACCCGGTGGCCGGGGCGGTGGACGCGAGTGGGGCGGGCAGGCCGGCCGAGCCGGGGGGAGGCGGGCGCGTGCGGGCGGGCGGGCGGCGGAGAGCTCCGGGCCGGCTGACTCTGGCGCGCACTATCGCGGGCGCGTAGTAGATGTCGCTGTTGTCCGTGCTTACGCGGCCGGCCGGCCGGGCTCTGGAGCACGTGACCTGCGAGGAGGCTGCGGCTCAAGGCCATTTTCAAATCTCATTGGCTTGGTTGTCATGTGGTCGGCAGAGGCATCCACAATTACACGGGGAATGTTTTCCTAGAGATGTCAGCCTACAAAGGACACAATCTCTCTTCTTCAAATTCCTCCCCAAAATGTCCTTTCCCAACAGCTCTCCTGCTGCTAATACTTTTTTAGTAGATTCCTTGATCAGTGCCTGCAGGAGTGACAGTTTTTATTCGAGCAGCGCCAGCATGTACATGCCACCACCTAGCGCAGACATGGGGACCTATGGAATGCAAACCTGTGGACTGCTCCCGTCTCTGGCCAAAAGAGAAGTGAACCACCAAAATATGGGTATGAATGTGCATCCTTATATACCTCAAGTAGATAGTTGGACAGACCCGAACAGATCTTGTCGAATAGAGCAACCTGTTACACAGCAAGTCCCCACTTGCTCTTTCACCACCAACATTAAAGAAGAATCAAATTGCTGCATGTATTCTGATAAGCGCAACAAACTCATTTCTGCCGAGGTCCCTTCGTACCAGAGGCTGGTCCCCGAGTCCTGTCCCGTTGAGAACCCCGAGGTTCCTGTCCCTGGATATTTTAGACTGAGTCAGACCTACGCCACCGGGAAAACCCAAGAGTACAATAACAGCCCCGAAGGCAGCTCCACTGTCATGCTCCAGCTCAACCCTCGTGGCACCGCCAAGCCGCAGCTCTCGGCTGCCCAGCTGCAGATGGAAAAGAAGATGAACGAGACCGCCAGCGGCCAGGAGCCCAGCAAAGTCTCCCAGGTGGAGAGCCCCGAGGCCAAGGGCGGCCTTCCCGAAGAGAGGAGCTGCCTGGCTGAGGTCTCCGTGTCCAGTCCCGAAGTGCAGGAGAAGGAAAGCAAAGGTCGGTATGAGCAGAGTTGCCACCCCAGCGGGGCGCGCAGTCCGGGAACCCAGCGGAGAGGGAGCGCTCCGGTGCCCAGCGCGGAGCTCAGGCAGCCGAGGCGGGCGCCCGACTCGGCAGGTGCTGCTCCGCCTGTATTTTAGAGGGGAGATCTCAGTCTCGAGATGGTCCCCCTTCTCTCCCGCTGCCCTGGCCCTCCCTGCCAGTCCCGGCCCCACGCTGATGGCGCCTGGTCAGAGGAAAGGCTTGCTGGGTTTATTTTTCCTGAGCTAGACCTGAAACGCAACAAAAGAGGCAAAGGAGACCTGCGGCTCATACACAGGGCCCCAGAGCCTCCTTTCTCCTGCTCAGATTTGCAATCCCAGTTTTGCCTTGCACCCAGTGATCGGTCCAAGGCATCATATTCGTGTTCAAGTGTGTGCACCCCGCATCCTGCGAGCTTGGGATGGGAGGGTAAGGAGTCGACTGGGCTGGTTGATGCTTGGGTAGGGGAATAGGGCTTCCTGCCTTTGCGGAGCTAGGTAACCTTGGCTTTGTCTGGGGAAAGTGCCGCAGGCATTGCAATTCGTCTACAAAGAGGGCAAAGGCGGAGGGGGGGGGAGAATGGACCCGCATTTCCCACTTTGCAGGGCCAGCCTTACAGCAGAACTGAGGCAAAGAGCCATGAATCGGGTTTTTTAGAAGAACTTTGCCCCCTGAGCCTCTCTCCCAGGGCCTAGAAATGGGCCACAGTAGGGGGAATGCTTTTGTGTGGGAGCAAGAAAGGCATGAGAATTCAGGAAATTCTGGGAGAGCTCAACAATGCCCAGGCAGGGTGGAGAAGGTATCCTTGCTTCCTCATTTATCTTTTCAAAGAAATTAGGTAACCATAAACCTGGCTCTGGGGCTCCCTGCCTGCCTAGGAGAGGCAAGGAAGAAGCGGCAGACTTGGGGACCTGAGGCAGCAGTGGGGTTGGTAGGTTTGCCCAGGCTGCTGTGGCTTCTTCGGCTCCCACCCTGTCATGAGCTGACCACTGAGAATGTTGCTGGGGAGATCCTGGAAAGTTTACTATTATACTAATGTTTTGTGTGAGTCTGAAAGTTTTCTCTCTCTGTGTGTGTGTGTGTGTGTGTGTGTGAGAGAGAGAGAGAGAGAGAGAGAGAGAGAGAGAGATGCTATGGAGAGTATCCTCCCATCATGCCACTTTGGGCATTTAGTTTTAATTTGACATCAATTTAAAATCCGGTCTCAGGCCCACCTCTGTGAGTAATGTTTAATACCAGCATTGCCGAAAGCTGCCAAAGCGGCCTGCCTGCCAACAGGGTCACGGCCAAGGGTATGTTTGAATAGACTGAGAGAAAAAAATCTTGATTTTTTTTCTTCTCCCTTTAATTTTGTTAGAGGAAATCAAGTCTGACACTCCAACCAGCAATTGGCTCACTGCAAAGAGTGGCAGAAAGAAGAGGTGCCCTTACACTAAGCACCAAACGCTGGAATTAGAAAAAGAGTTCTTGTTCAATATGTACCTCACCCGCGAGCGCCGCCTAGAGATCAGTAAGAGCGTTAACCTCACCGACAGGCAGGTCAAGATTTGGTTTCAAAACCGCCGAATGAAACTCAAGAAGATGAGCCGAGAGAACCGGATCCGAGAACTGACCGCCAACCTCACCTTTTCTTAGGTCCGAGGCCGGTGGGAGGCCAGGATCGGAGAGGGGACACCGCGTTCCAGGGCCCAGTGCTGGAGGACTGGGAAAGCGGGAACAAAACCTTCATTGCTCTTTGTTTTTTGTTTTTATTTTGTTTTGTTTTGTTTTCCTGCTAGAATGTGACTTTGGGGTCATTCTGTTCGTGCTGCAAGTGATCTGTAATTCCTGAGTACATATATATATATATATATTAAAAAACTTAGCACGTGTAATTTATTATTTTTTTCATCGTAATGCAGGGTAACTATTACTGCGCATTTTCATTTGGGTCTTAACTTATTGGAACTGTAGAGCATCCATCTAACCATCCATCCACCCATCCAACAATGTGACTTTTTCATGTTTTTCCTAACACAAAAGTTCTCTGTGTGTGTGGTTAGTCCATGAACTCATGGCATTTTGAATACATCCAGTACTTTTAAAATTACACACATATATATATATATTTAAAAAGAATAAGAAAACCCACAAGCTTTGGGGGGAGGGAGACTAAAAAGCACATTACAATGTATCTTTTCACAAATGAATTTAGCAGTTGTCCTTGGTGAGATGGAATATTGAAGACTTATGCCTTGTAGCCTTTCCCTTGTGGTGCATCTGTGGTTTGATAGAAGTACAACAGCAACCTATCCTTTCTGTGCATGTTCTGGTCGCATGTATAATGCAATAAACTCTGGAAACGAGTTTGCTCCCTCTGCTTTCTGGGATGGAAATATGTTATGGTGGACATGAAAGCCTTTGGGGGAGATTCTCTTCTGGTTAAACTGCCTTTGGGGTAGTCGGGTAGGGGATTGATTGGGAGCAGGAGAAGGGAGATGGGAGAGAAAAGCTGGAGGAGGCCTGGGGGGCTGGAATTTGGCAGTGGTGGGGGAAAAGGAGTGATAATCCAACCTGGGTGTGCAGTTTTCATAACTAGGAAAAAGGGTAGTCCTCTCTCCCCTCCCATTCCCCAATCTTAGTAATACAATTGCACTCTCAGTGGGTGCGAGCTTCCCTCTAGCCTGTGCCCAAAGCCGCTTTTTCCTCTCAGCTCCCATTTGTGTGTTTCCTTCTCATTGGTTTTGGTTATGTTATTTTTAATGCTTTCAGTGAGATCTTGGTGGTTTCTGGCTGGGGAGTTTTCCTCAGGGACGGGGTTGAAACTAGTCTTGCCCACCTGGAAGCTGACGGGCCTCCATTACAGAAGCAAGGAGGAGCAGCAATTTAGATTTCTTCGGATCCAATTTGGCCCCTTTTTGCTCATCCCCACCCCATCCCAAGTGCAAGAAGCCAGGCCCCAGCGAAGCCAAGGATGGGTGAGTTTTCCCATCCCACGTTGCCTTGCTTTACTTGTGGAAGGATTTTATGCTCAGTCATTACCTTTTAGTGGCCCACATGAAATTTTTTTAGAGGAAGAAATGAAAAGATTCCCCCTAGTCAAACCTCCACTATTTAATTATAAAATGCAGTTGGAGCCACTGTATTTGAGAGGTAAGATGTAGAAATGGTGACTAAAAGAGAATTTGCAAATGAACATGAATTTCTATGACGTCCAGCATTCCATTTACAACCTTGGCGTGGGAAATTCCCACCAACTTCTGCAGAAGACCCACCAGAGAACCCAGTTTATCTAGTCTTGCCAGGGAAAAGAGAGGAGAGGCTTTTGAGGGGCAGGCTGACAGAGAATTCGTTGCCCTACATCCTGCCTGCAGTTTCAAAGGGTCTCCAATAGCTTCAAGGAATTTCACAAAACAGGTCCTTCTCCCTCCACCCCCCTTCCTAAGAACAACCCCTTTAGTGCCATTTAGGCACTCAGAGACTCAGAGCCCTCATCCAGGAATCTTTGGTACACTCAGTATTAATTCAGTTTTAAACTTCCTCCCCCAAACCATGAACTTTCCTAAGTTCCAAGACAGAAGAACCCCTTAAGGGCATCATTTCCTGGAGATGGGAGAGAGATGGATGTGAGTCAATGCTAGATTGGAAACACTGGAATAGATTTGCCCCAAATTTACATTGGTTGGGCAAAAGAGGGAAGGTAATTTTAACTTGCCCGTTTCTTCCAGAGAAGTGGAGAGTGCCTTTCATCGTTGATAAGGGGCCATGTCGGAGGAAAACCTATGATACAGGAAAGGGCAGTCCCTCTGGAACAAAATCAGAAAGCCATTGGCAAAGGCAATCAATCAGGCCATTTACCCCCTTCTTTCTGGGGCGGGAATTGGGCTGGGGACCCTCCAAGGGTGCACTGGGCAACTTGTAGAGCAAGGAATATGCCCTCCTCAGCTGCCGCGCCGGGCCGCTTTTGTCTTGGCTCCCAGCCGGGCTTCTGAGGCTTTGTACCATGGATTTGGGAGTGACAATGGGCATTTCCCTCAGATTCAAGGCTGCTCAGCCTTACCTCTGGAGGCAAGGGGGGGAAAACAGAAGGGAGTGGCCCGGCGACCTGGCCATGCCGATTTTTCAGACATCTTCGAATCCACTTGGAGGCCTCTTAATAAGAGTGGGACACCTGGGGAGCACCCCTGTTCTGGGAGACGCGGCCTCTGAGGACGGGCCAGGGCGGCGGGTGGGAGCGGGTCGCGCTAGCTTTGGGGTTCTTCCCTCTGTGGCTTGTTCTCTTCCAGGGCCTTTCCAGCAGCCCCGGAGGAGACGAGGCACCCCGGCCTGTCTGCGCCAGGCAGACTCCACCGCCCGCCGGCCCTTCTGAGGGCAGACAGAGGTCCCCACCGCGGCCGCCGCCGCCGCCGCGCCAGGCTGGGCCGGTCAGCGAGCCAGGCCGCCCCAGGTCACCCCTCAGGCCGCGGCGTGTGCCTAGTCTCACGTCGAGGCTGTGTGTGGCTGCGCGGGCGTGTGTGAATGTGGCAGGCGGAGGGGGCCTCTGAGCTGCTCCATCCGTCCGTTTTATTAGGGACACATTAATCTATAATCAAATACACCTCATAAAATTTTTATTGAAAGGCATAATATCATTACAGAGGTCTTCCACCTGTTTTAAACAACACGACAAGCTGTGCGAGAGCGTGTGTGTGGGTATGTGTGGGGAGGGGTGGGTTTAGGTAGGGAGAGAGGCCGGGAGAGCAACTCCCCTCGGGCGCCAGGGGCCGCCCTTAAAGGCCCGCCTGCCTCGGGCGGCACCCGGCCCTGCGCGCCTCGCCTCGGGTTGCGCGGGCCCGGCCGAGTGCTAGGTGCGCCCTGGACGCGCGGCCCGGGCTCGGAGCCCAGGAGCCGTGGAGCCAGCGCCGGAGTGGAGACTGCAGGAATCTGAGCGGCCAGAGACGAACAAATAGTCCCCAGCGCCGCCTCCGGCCGCAGTTGGGCCTGTGGTCCCAGCCCTCGCCGGGCGGGCCGGGCCGGGCCAGGCCGGGCCGGGCCGGGCCGAGCGGGCGCGTACACCTGGGCCTACGGGCTCTAATTACGGCACTTATGTTGATGATGATTTTTTTTTTAAATCACAGCAGCCCCCAGTTTAGCGGACTGATTTACTCCCGGTATTGGTAAATATGATCACGTGGGCCGCGCGACCAATGGTGGAGGCTGCAGACTGCGAACTAGTCGGCTGCTTGGGCGCCGGCGGGGAGCGGCTCGGCGGCGGGCAGTGTAACCTTGGGTGGGAGCGCGCGGTGCCTCAAAATGTCCTCCAGTAGCACCCTCAGCAACTACTACGTGGACTCGCTCATAGGCCATGAGGGCGACGAGGTGTTCGCGGCGCGCTTCGGGCCGCCGGGGCCAGGCGCGCAGGGCCGGCCTGCAGGTGTGGCGGACAGCCCGGCCGCCGCCGCCGCCGAGTTCGCCTCGTGTAGTTTTGCACCCAAATCGGCTGTGTTCTCCGCCTCGTGGTCCGCGGTGCCCGCCCAGCCCCCGGCGGCGGCGGCGATGAGCGGCCTCTACCACCCGTACGTGCCCCCGCCGCCCCTGGCCGCCGCCGCCTCCGAGCCCGGCCGCTACGTGCGCTCCTGGATGGAGCCGCTGCCGGGCTTTCCCGGTGGCGCGGGCGGAGGTGGCGGCGGCGGCGGCGGCGGCCCGGGCCCCGGTCCCAGCCCCGGCCCCGGCGGCCCAGCCAACGGGCGCCACTACGGGATTAAGCCTGAAACCGGAGCGGCCCCGGCCCCCGCTGCAGCCTCCACCACCTCCTCCACTTCCTCGTCCTCCTCTTCCAAACGGACTGAGTGCTCTGCGGCCCGGGAGTCCCAGGGGAGCGGCGGCACAGAGTTCTCGTGCAACTCGTTCCTGCGGGACAAGGCGGCGGCGGGAACCGGGCCCGGGGCGGGGATCCGGGCTGGGCCTGGGGCCGGCGGCTCATCGGAGCCCTCGGCTTGCAGCGATCATCCGAGCCCCGGCTGCCCGCTGAAGGAGGAGGAGAAGCAGCATCCGCAGCCGCCGCAGCAGCAACTTGACCCAAGTAAGTGCAAAAGAAATTGCCCCCTGATTTATTGCTGAAACCTGTAAGGCTCGAATGTGCAAAACTGATAGTTTTACTAACCTATAAAAACGTCTAGACGCCTACCCAAGCCTCGGCGAGCAACACGCATCCATAAAAAAGCTTCCCATAACCACCTACCCTGGGCGCGCGGTTTGTACGGTAAACAGAGCGCGGGCATTAAGGCTTTTTATGATAATTCCCCCCAAGTTGTGAAAAGCGGCCATCCTTGGTGAAATTAATTTAACGACCTCTCTTCCCCACCCTGTCGTCTCTCCCTGCCTCCCCTCCGCCCCTCGCTCCCTTTTCTGCAAACCCCCTTTCTTCGTAGACAACCCCGCAGCAAACTGGATCCACGCTCGCTCCACCCGGAAAAAGCGCTGTCCCTACACCAAATACCAGACGCTTGAGCTGGAGAAGGAATTCCTCTTCAACATGTACCTCACCCGGGACCGGCGCTACGAGGTGGCCAGGATTCTGAACCTCACAGAGAGACAGGTCAAAATCTGGTTCCAGAATCGTAGGATGAAAATGAAAAAGATGAGCAAGGAGAAATGCCCCAAAGGAGACTGACCCAGCGGCACCGGCAGGAGCGCTCCATGGCTGCGGGGTTTTCTTTGTGGGTGCTCGATTTCCAGAAACTCTCCAGCGACAGACTTTTTTTCTTTCTTTCATTTTTAGGTAGAAGTGACTGTGTGGTTGGTCTCTGTGAGGTATTTGGGGGACTCGGTATTTGCTCGCTATGTGTTGGAGAAACCAAGTGGCTTTAAGGTTTCACCTACCCCACTCCCTTTCCTGCTCTGTTGGTTCCTTAGGAAATGCTGTATTTTGTGAGTGCACGCTGGCTTGAGGAGCCCTCTCCCGTGTAAATGTTCCTATGTTTCTGAAAAGTGCTGTAGCCTAGCCCTGAGCGCTGCCCAAACAGGGCCAAGCGCACCCCAATTCCAAGAATCTGAAGGTAGAGGGAGATTGTGTGGACACTCTCACCACTCACCCAGGCCTAAGCTGTGGGCCAAGGGGCCCACCTTTGCCAAAGCCCCCTTTCCTCAGGGAGCCCGTGAGGCTCGAGAGGCGCCCAGGGCCTTGGATGGATTGGGGGGTTGCTCTTAGTGCATTGGAGCAGCTGCTCTCTCTGGGGAGGGCTGGGCATGGTGGGCAGCCTCGGGTTGTGGCCCTCTGGGTCCTGCCTGAGGACCAGTTGTAAATGTTACCGCTTCCTACCAATAAATGCTGAACTGATCAAATGGAGCCCAGACGCTGGCCCTGAACATTGTGTGCCTGCTCTCTCTGCTTCTCTGCAAAACATCACCCTCATCAGACTTCTCCTCTGTCCTTAGGAAGGAGACATCGCTAAATATTCATGGCCCTTCCACCTGGCAGGTCTTTTTGACGTGCCTGTTTCCCTTTGTGTGGGCAAACCTGGCCTAGAGTGCAGCCCTTGGGGGTCTTGGTGCCTTTCCCATCTTGGTGCCAGCACCCCAGTGAACTCTGTGTCCTTCGGGCCCACCATCAGCAATACGGCAGTACCCAACGTAACCCAGAGGGTCCCAGGAACCAAGCATCGTTTTTGCAAAGGTTTTGGCACCCCACACCCGGGACCTCCCTCAGCTTATGAAGCCCCAACTGCTAATGCCTGTCTCCAAACAAGGGAAAGGCCAACTTTGCACCCTGGAACAACTCTGCCCCGTTGGGCTGGCCTGCTGGCTCCTGGAGATCCAAGCTGGTTAGGCTAGTGAGCTTCTGCCCCTCCCCACCGGAGCCCCAAAGTGACCTTAGCAGATCAAAATGGTTAAGGCACTCCTCCTGGCCACCCTTATCCTGCTGCCCCCTTCCCTCCACCCAGCTTCACTGTGTGTTTAGCCCCCAGCTTGGCCCTCTAAGGTCCGCATTCAGAGGCTAAAATGAAGGTCATTGTAAGTGAGGGTTCAGGCGGAGCACAGACTTTTGCAGGCCCTGGAGGAGGTGGTGGCGCCGGGCGGCCTGGGCAGGGCGGAAGGCGGGGGCGGTGGCAGAGATCTTGGGGATGGATCCTGATGAAAGAGGGGACTCGGAGAAAAAGCGGGAGGGGGGTGTTGGGAGGGAAAGCCAAGGCCCAGATCCGGCAAAGGTGCAGCGAACCCCCGCCCCTGCAGCCAGCCCGATACCTAGAGCTCTTTGAAAACAGGAAGAGCCAAGGTGTCATAAAGCCATCGAGCCGGCGAGACGTCTGGAGGTAATGAGTTTACAACAGGCCAGGCGCTTCGCTTTGAAACCATCTCATTTTGATGTTTGTGGGAGGAAAGGAAAAATGCAGACAAAACTGGGTCTTAAAATCTGGACAATAAAATATAAACAAGATTGCGTTGGACCAAGAAGGCAGGGATTTAGGAGCCCCCGGTGAGGTGTGAGCACCTACGAAATTAAAAAAGAAAAACGAGAGGTAGGAAGGAGGAGGTGATGTATTTCTGATTTTTTAAATGGGCTGACCATTAGAAGTAGCCTCTGGAGGGTGACTACATAATATTTTGACTATGACCATAGTCTAGATGGTTCTTCAAAAAACAAAACGAAACAAAGCAAACAAAACAACACAACACCCTCTTTACTTGAGAGTAGGGAGGTTAGTGATCTTTGGTCATTTACTCAGGTAACAGTCTCCCAGAAGTGTGGTCAGTGGGGGGTGGGGGTGGAGTTACATGTTTTTTCACAAAAATATCTGGCCCTCCACTCCAAATATCATGGCAAAAATATTGGAATGTATATTTGTTCACTTAATAAAAACACAGCCATTACACCTGAACAGGCAGAAAGCATTTTTGAAAATGAGACAAAACTATTAACCTAACAGGAAACACTTTAAGCCAATCTAGTTAAAAGTCTGGTTTTTTAAAAATTCAAGTGGAAATGCTTAGTCATTTGGTTCAGTCTATGACTTTTGATCTAAAAATTTAAAATCTCATTTATCGTCCATAGAAATTCAAATGAACACAAGCCAAATTGGAATTTTGCAGAGGGTCATTCAGAAATCAGTAAAAAGTTTTTGAGTTCAGTCCCCCCAAATTTCCCAGCCAAATGAACACAAAACATTAAAATTATAAAGTTCAAATAGCAAATATTCATAATTTAATGCTCAAAGTAACCGCTTTAAAAGAAAAATAACAATTTTTGACTTCCAGAATCTCTTAGTTGTTGAAGTTCCTGGCTCCTTTGGGGGGAAAAAGGCCTTCTCAGCAACTGATATTTAAAAGGTTTTTTGTTAAATCTAGCTTGTCCTATGATTGTGCTTAAAAGGCACAGCTGGGCTATTACAGAATGAGAACCTTCAGTATCTGGCAAGAGAAGGGCTGGAAGCTTTGGCAAAGACACTACTGGAAGCTCTCAGGAGCACAAGAAAGAATATCTTCAGCAACCAGGAGCCTCTGTTTGCTGCGCTTGACTTGTTGACAATCAAAGAGATGAAGTATTATTAGTATTAGCAGTCCAAACCCTAGTCAAACTGAAGAACAAGATTAGAATTGGTTTGAGAAAAATAAAAGGGAAGTTGGACTCAGTTGGCTCGAGTTGGAATTTGGCCACTAGAGAGCGCTGTTGCTCCACTTTCTGATCTAAACCTGAAGTTGCCTTGGAGAAAGGTTTTGATTAAAAATATTAACAATCTTATTTTAATCCCAAATTAGGATAAATTTAACCAAGAATAAACAATGTGCACTATTAAATTCTACAGTCATGTTTGTAGGCATAAAATTTTGACTTAGTCAGGATTTCAGAAAATTTGGGCTATGGCAGAGCTGAAACTATAAAATGTGTTAAATTAATGCATTTTATCAAAACAGAAACGTATAAAAGCATAGATCTTTACGAATTTAATAGTGCCCCTTTTTTCTATTTAGATTATAAATAGAATGCTTAAATAAGTAAAAATATGTGTTTTGTCCCAAGAGGAAATGTGTTGCAATGTTTTCTAAATTAGGCCTAAATGTGTAGAAACGAATTTTGCAGTGTTCCCCGCCCCAGGCCCACCCCAGGAATCCCACAGTTCTAAAAGGCGCCTCGTGTCATTGAGAGCTGGGTTCTGTCTTCTATTTGTTCCCCATTCCATTCCCAAACTCATTCATTTATCCAGAGTTCAAACATGAGTATGTGCACACTTGCGTTCACACACACAACACACATACACACCGGTGAAATAAAAAGGCACAATTACAGTTAATCCCAAGGCTTTATTGAAAATAATAATCTCTTAATCTCTTAATTGGGTTTTTGCAAGATGAAAGTACATATCCTTAACTGTTGGAATCAGTTACTTCCCCTTCGAATTTAAAGGAAGCTACACTACCTGGTGATAATTGGTAGTAACAAAAATAAAAATAATAAAAAATGAACCTTGCCCTCCACTCACCCCCATAACAAAAGTCTTCTGCATTCCCTATCGATTTACATATTCAATAAAGCATGCCTTTATAATCTCCAGATTCATTAACATTCCTTTTACCTTCACCATTTCCAGTCATTGCCTGTAGAAATAGAGTCAGATATTATCTTGCTATGCCTTTCCATTTCAACCTTATTTTCTCCATTTGTACAAATGATATTCAGTCCACCCTGACGACCTCAGAATCCCGCTCGCACAAGGCTGGGCCAACCCACAAGGAGTGTGCGGGGTAGCTGAAATCACTGGCCTGCTGTGTCTTTGAGGCCATCTGGGGTTTGTAGACACATGCACTTGGCGTGGAAAGCCGCCGGCGTGTTTTAGCTCAAGCCAGAACGTCCTTGGTGGGCTGGGGCGTGTCTGTTCCCAAGGCCAGTGGGCCCGGTGCCCTCACGTCGCTGGATTAAACCGAAGGAAAAGGGGCTCAGCACCCAGAGAACCCACGAAAAAGGCTAAGTAGGCGAGACACACACAGAGCAGAGACCCATTGCATTTATTAAATGCCACTTGTTAAGTATTTTGCATTTATTAAAACGGAAGAAAAGAGAAAAGAAAGTGTGCGGGAGGCGGTTGGCCGTGTAACACCGAACAGCTATGGAGAAAGCGGCTTAAAATCGGGAAATTTTTAAAGCCGATTCACACCCGGCTGTCTTCCTCATCGCTCACAAACGAGGCTGAGGCTTCTCCTTTTCTTTGGGGAATATTAATAAGGTTAAGCGGAGACTCGGGTGCCTTCTCGGCGGCAGCTGAATCTTCCACCGGTTTGGCGAGCGAACTAGAATCGTTAGAACCGGGCCGCCCGCAGCTGCCTGGAGCCGGCGCGACGCGAACGCCGCCGCAGGCTCGAGGGGGCACTCGCGGGTGTCGGCCCCCGCGCTGCCGCGGGCCACGGCCAGCCACGTCCGCGGGGCGCCGGGAGGAGGCCTGGGAGCCTCGCGTCCCGACCCAGGAAACGCCACCACCCAGCGGGTCTCTTCCCGCCTGGAACATTTCTGCCCGCTCCTCTATTTCAGTCCCTCAGCAATGCTAATGCTCCCGTCCTACATTCTCCAGCCTCCCCCCGCGCCTGGTACTGACGTCTGTCAAGGGTGAAATGATGGAAACTATATTCATGGGCATGATTTCCATTAAATATCAATTAGCCTGGGAGCCTCAGCCAGGCATGCAGTGCGTCAAGGGTAAATGTACATCTCATTTTCACAAGGTCCTTTCGGTTGGAAAAGGACTTTGATTCATTTGATAATGCCAGGTTTGGGGGACCACACTTGTGGCCTTTAATCAAATAACTTAGACCCAAACCAACGCAAGGTCCGGCCTGTCAACCTCTATCAAACCTCGCCTGCGAATTCGGAAATGCAAAAAGCCTTGGCCAATCTCTG